>MU226145.1:762858-773604 GCA_018584345.1 Thuja plicata
TTGAAAGCAAATGGGGACCCGAATTGATCGATTAAATTGTAACTAGATTTGGAAACAACGTGACTCTCTAGACCACCTATTTCAACGTAAGACCTCTCTTAACAGAATACCATCCTGATAATTATTCAAATATTAAAACTTGGACTTAAGGTTAAATCAACCAATCCAATTATTCTCATAACCCGTATGGCTGGTTAATGTTCTAATTTACCTCTGTAGGTGATGTACCCCTAATTTAACTTATGCATACACCTTGCAATTCGAAGACTACTCTTATCATGATAACACATTACCTCAACTACATCCTGTTAGTGGGTTGCACGTGCGTATTTTAAAAAAATTTGTATCTGTGTTTTGCCCTAGTTTTGGGCATGACAATTATGAATGATATGGATAGGTGTAGGATAATCACAAGACCTACTTTAATAGGTAATGTAATTGTACCTAATGACCGTCTACAAACATTATCAAATACATGAATACAAAGAGAGTTAAATTAAATGATGGTTGTATTCACATTGATCTTGTGTAATAGGTCAATTATAAAAACATTAAGACCTCAACAATTATCAAATAAGGTACATATAATATCATTCCTATTAATGAGCACCATAATCATTAGGGATTCATATTTATTTTGATCATCCAAGGGAGGTAACTTATCTTGTTTGAACAAAATAGCTAGCTTTGTTTCATGTGTACGATCAAGAAAGGTTACTACATTATTTGGTCTAGAAAAAGTGGAGGCAACTAATTTTCATAAAGGTTCTTGGAGAATCCCATGGTATGTAGATGAATTTTAAACCAAATCCAAAAGGGATATCATATCTAGAGTAGCACAAAGTTGATCACCAAGATTATACTTCTTACCAACATGTTGTGAAAGATGGAGTGGAGGAAGAAAAGTTTGAGAAGGGAGAACTTTTGAATCTTTTTTTTAATTTTTATATGTGTGAGATATTACATTATAATCGCATTGTTTAGCACCTTTTACAACAATCAAGAGGCTTTTTTAGGTTGAGTGTTATTTTGACAAAGATGGACAATAATTTTAGGCTTCACAAGACTAGAAACATTAATAACATTGACTTGATTAGGCTCTTTATTATCTAAGGATTCATCTCTAGAAGGGAGGGCATCAAGAAATGTGCTAATGATATCATCCTCTTGTTCCAAGGTATTCTCATGAGTAGGAAAAACTTTGGGAGATGGATTAGTGTTGGTGTAATTAAATATTCCTAATTACACTTTACTTAAGTTTATTTAGGATAATGTATTGCATAGTAGTTTTTCATTGAGACACCTAGGAGTTTGCATTTTATTTTAGCTCATGGTGTAGAAGAAATCCACTTTAGGTGGAGTTAGTTGTTATCTCTTTCCACTTTATGTGTGAGATCCACCTTAATTTCTCTTATCACATTATTATCCTCTCATTGTTGCACATGTTTTCACATACTTAATTGCACAATGGAGGATGATCCACCTTTGGTGGACATGTGATTACACCTTGTCTAGCTGATAGGTTATCATTTACATATCTCCTAGTTATCATGCATTGTCTATATATTCAAGCACATCTACATTATACTTATTTTTGATTTTTTATCTATTTCATTATTGATCAATATTGAATCAATCAATTTATCATATTTTTGTCTCTCTTGTGCTATCTATTGAGCTTCTAGATCTTGGCATTTTCATTCATTACCTTACGCAAATTATTACATGCTATCATAGCCATATAGGAGTGTTTATTGCATAGCCATTGGAGAGCATTTATCTTTAATTTTGGAGGGCCCAAATTCAGATCCGAGTAGCAGCATCTTGTGGGAACATCTTGAGAAAGATCAAACCTCGCCATTGCGTCCGGGTGGCTCTTCCGATGAATTTTAACTATAAATTTTCCTATTTTGGGCAAAAGTCAAGTCAAAAGCAATTGTTTCTTGCAAATCAAACTTGGGCACCCCGATTTGCAATTTGGTTGAATTTTATTTTCAAAAAATTCTCTTGAGATCTGAAATTATTCAATTTTAGTCAATTGATTTTTGGAATCTGTATTGTATTTTATTATTTTTAGTCAACATACTTTCTTTGTGAAAAATATTAGGCCTTTTTATTTGTCAGACATGAGAGTTTGCATTTTGCTTCAATTTTGGATGGTCGTGATTCAGATCCGGGTAGCAACATCTTGTGAGAACATCTTGAGCAAGATCAAACCTCACCATTGCGTCTGGGTGGCTGTTCCGACAAATTTTAACTATAAATTTGCCTATTTTGTGCAAAAGTCAAATCTGAAGCAATTTTTTTTGCAAATTTGACTTGGGTAGCCCGATTTGCAATTTGGGTAAATTTTATTTTCGGAAAATTCTCTTCAGATCTGAAATTATTTCATTTTCCTCAATTGATTTTTCAGATCTATATTGTATTTTATTATTTTTCATCAAAATATTTTCTCTATAAAAAATATTAGGCCTCTACATTTGTCAAATAGGACTTTTTGCAGACAAATCAACACTGAAAGAGGTCGTAACATTAATTCTCAAGATCCGCATTCAATTCACATTACAAACAAAGCACTGCCGACATCCATCCGACAGAATGAGAAACACCCAATCACTAATTTTTTTCTCTACACAAGATTAGATTTAAACTATCTAGTAATCGACCATCTTGTACACGTGGAATTAATATTCCCACCCCGCGCCTGCTTCGGCTCCAGCTCCCCGAGCTCACGGCCCAACTTGCCGATTTCAAAGCCCATCGTCGAGCTTGAGCTCTGCGCTCTGTGTGCCACCTATCCACGCAGAGGTCAGCAGACCAAAGTCAACCCTCCACGCTAGTGCAAACACCTCGGTCAACTAGCCACATCTACATCAACATTTTTATATGTTAAATTTGACAGTCGTCTGACCGTCATTTTTGGGATTTTTTATTCTTCTGCGACAATCGTTTGACCGTCAAATTTAGTCTCTATTTTTTTTACATCAACAGGATTTGATAATTGAACCCCTCACAATATGTAGTTTTGATTTGGCAGTCCGACTTTGAGAGGCCATAACTTGGTCATATAGACTCCTTTTTTAGAGAATTGTTTCTTGATTTTGGGTAGAATCCCCTAATTTTTTTAGTGGTGCTATTATTTTTTGGTTTTGGTGAATGTATTTTGCAGAAATTGTAGTTTTGGGTGACTGTACCTGTCCAATCCTTGATTTTTTAACTTCAGAGGCTTCGTTCAGGCTCATATAGACACATTTTCAGGTGCAATTTTTTTTGAAAGTGCATGATTTTTCAAGAAATTTCCAGATTTGATATCAAATTAGAGGCTTCATATTCTCTATTCTAAACATCAAAATTATAAGTCCACTTTGGTCCATTTTGGCAAGTGGCAATTGTACATGCACTAAGTATAAAGTGCCAAAAGCATCATTTTGGGGGAAGGTTCTTTGATTGATTGAATTTGGAGGGGGTGTCTTGTGTGGTTGTTCTTTCTTCTCTCTTGTTCTCTTTTAGTTTTGCATCATGGGTTCTTTTGCATTTCCATAATTAACTCCACATAACTATGCAACATGGAAAGATAATATATGGAGCAATTTAATGATGAAAGGCTTGAATCATTATGTGGATGGAATAATTAATGCACCTATTGGTCCTAATGTGGATGTAAATGATCTAAATGATTGGAGAATTAACAACTCTAAGGCTTTAGGAATTCTACAAACAAGTGTTACCCAAGATCTCATGTTTCACATTTCATCCTTATAGAATGCTAAAGAATCTTGGGATAAACTTGGATATTTGTATAGTAAATTGGATGTAGATAAGGGATTCGTGGTACAATTCAAGCAAATCTTCTCAAATTGGATCCTAAGAACTTTGATACAATTCAAGATTTTTCCAAAAAATCCAATGAGTTAAGAGCACAACTTAAGGATTGTGGTATTACCATAAAGGGTTCACAATTGATGCATCATATGATGGACAATATTCCTTTAGAGTATGCAACATTTTTTTCAAGTTACAATACTCACAAGTTGACCATGGGAAGTGCCTTCACTACACCTTCATTTGAGCCATTTGGAGAAATGTTGATGTTGGAACAATCAAAGTTGATGAGTATGGGGATTCTCAAGTCTTCAAAGTCTATGACATTGGTGGAAAAACAAGGAAATCAAGGAAATCAAAGTCAAAATAAGAAGAAGAATTGGAAGCCTAAGTCTCAACAAGAAATTGCACAATCAACTTCCACACAACATGGCACTTCTACATCATCTACAAGGGGGAATTTTCAAAGAAGGAAAACTGATTTTGTGCCTATTGCAAAAAGGATGGACAAGAAGAACACTTTTTTTATAAGAAGGACATTGATGAATTGAAGAATCTTCTTGTAAAGAATAAGAACAATTTTCCTTCTAGGATGTCTACCTCAACTCCTTCACAAAATTCAGAAAAAGATAAAGGAAAGGGTCACACATTTGTCACACAAAAAGGAAAATCTTTATATGCTTCTTCAAGTCCTAATTCAAGGAGATGGCTTCTAGATTTAGGGGCTTCTCATCATATGGCTTCTTCACAGTTCATGTTTTTATCATTTGATCCTTGTAAAGGTCCACCTATTTTGATGGAAAATCACACTTACATGAATGTGATTGGGAAAGGAAGTATTGATGTTGGGGAGGGACACTTTAATGATGTGTTGTGTGTTCCACACTTGACCAATAACCTTCTTTCTATCTATCAAGTAAAAAATGGTGATAGAAAGAAGACTGTAGAATTTACACTTGATTCAGTTTTCATTAAGGACTTGGAGAGTGGACTAGTTATTTCTACTGGGATGGTGAATCACTCTTCTCAGTTGTGTTAGAATAGTCCCAAGGGATAACTGAGAGGGGGGGTGAATCAGTTATCAGCTAGTTTAATTATTTTCTTCAATTAAATACAGAATAACATTAAGCATTAACACATTCAGATAACACAAGATAGAACACAACAATTATGGTTACGGGGAAACCAAATATGTAAAAACCCCAGTGGGAATTAGCACCCACAAAGAACTATACTTGATTATAATTATCCCTGTTAGGAGATCTTGCAACCCTATTAGGAGTTGTTATTTACAATGCAATAAGTACAGTGACCTGGTTAAGGGTCTGACCCTGTTAGGAGTCTTTTACAAATAACCCTGTTAGGGGTGAGGACTCATTGTCCAAAAAGCTCACTGCTAAAATGATGAAGGCTACAACCTTCAGTAAAATAGATATACACTATATCTGATAAATGAACTGTTTGAGTAGACCTGCTATCTTGATTATTTCCAGTGTGTTGTATACTTCCACTTCTTCTTCACATAGATCTTTTCTTGATGAATGAAATGTCTTTACTATCCCAAAACAACAGACATTCTGTTCTGTACTTTTTCTATCTCTTTTCTTATCATTCACACTTAGCATTCACCATATGAACTACTATAAGTATCTTCCCAAGAGATGTGATCTTCATGGGCTTTAGGAGTCCCTTCAATACTTCTTTAGTTGGCCACATAAAGTATGCAACCTGATTAGAATCACGCAACCCAAACTGAATAGACGTGATGCATCACAAAGTTGGCTCCGCCAAATTAACTCCAATTTCACGATTTTGATAGAACATGTTTGGCGTCTTTAGATAATTATTTTCACTCATAACTAAACATGAAAAAAAACGCATATCCCAAAGATAGGCGCAACTCAAGAAATAATGTAATTATGTCGGCTCTTCATAGATAATCTTCAGACACTGTAACTGCCATAACTGATTAACATAACTTAACTGAACTTCATATCATATATAACATGTATAAACCATGGAAATAAACATGCATAGCTCCAAAACATCTGTACTAATAATTGCATATAGAACACCGTTGTATATTATATGTTGTCATCAATGACAAAAATACAATCAACTATTTGCACAGAGGCAAATCTCCAACAAGTTGTACTCCTTTGAAGATTTTGTTCCTCTTGATGACAGTGATTCTTCGCCATATGATCACACTTACAATGATGATTTAGATTTTGAGGAGAGTTTTGGCTACTTGAACTTGGGTATTCTCACATGTGATCACGTTCTTGATCCTTCTATTCCATCTCCTCCTATTAATACTACTTCTACTACTCCTCCTAATGATGCTTGCATTCATACAACCATGGATTCTTGTGATTTAGTGCAGAAAGATGTTCCTTTTCTTCTAGTAATAGCTTCTTGGGATGACTTCTTAACATACATTGCAGGTTTGTTTATGGAGTCCTACATTTCAAATTTGGGAGACATCATTGATGAAATTTATTCTCTTTGATGATGACGATCCTTCGTCAACTGTTGCAAAGGAACATGTTGACCCTCATCTTCATTCTCCACTTGATCATTTTTTTGGGGTTGACATGATTGTGGATACTTTGATACAACAGTTGGAGGAGGTCACTTTATCTTCAAAGGAGACACTTTAGTATTTTGAGCATGTTCTACATTAATACTTAGTTGATCCTGATATGTCCTTTTCAGCAGAGTGGCCTAGTACACATGATTTGGCAGAGGCACCTTTCAGTTTTGACATGGGGACACTTGAGTACATTTTAGAAATTTCATATATTTTGAGGTTTCTTCCTACAGATTGGGGAGGCTTCATACATGAACCTTTGGTTTTTTTTTTCCTAAGGGGAGGAATGTTGTTCTACACTCATGGAGAAGTTTCTACATCGAGCCTGGATCATCTACCATTGGTGTTCATTCTACATTGAGGGGGGCTCCTTGGTCTCTCTTCCACTTCTTCTCTCTTATGGGGGGATTTTTTCCTCACATGGGGTTTTTTCCTTCTCATACTTCTTTGAGAGTTCTACTATACATATTCATCTCTCTTTTTGGGGGAGCGTCTTTCCCATGAGGTTGTCCCTCTTTCTCCACTTTATGAGAGATTGCATTGCATTGCACTTGCATATGTACATGGGTGTACGTAACATGGCCTAGTAGTCGGGACCCATCTTGCATTGTCATCTAGCATTGTGAGCTTAAGTGCATTCTCCTAAGTTTCACTTAAGGGGGGAATTGGTGTAATTAAATATTCCTAATTACACTTTACTATTGATGGTAGTTTTTCATTGAGGAATATTTAAAAGAAGTGTTGATAAACTCTTCTTGTACCAAAACGTCCTCAAGTATGAGAGGATCTTTAGGAGATAGATAAAGTGATAAAAGGGAATCTAGGCCACTGTCACATAAATGAAATATATGCATCTTGAAACTAACTAATTGAAAACACGATGAAAACAATTTGATTTTCCATATGAAAATATGTGCTAAATACATTATATAAGAGATAAAAATGTGCAGTTTTTATATATTTTTCACGAATGCAAGTACATAAACAATGAACTAATGCATCTAAATCTAATAAATTCATTCAAAAATTAGATCTCAAACTAAAAAATAGAAGTGTGTGAGTGTAAGAAGAGTTGCGGTGCACATAAATTAAATCTAAAAATGAAAATTAGAATGTTGTAAAATGTAAGTAGTATTGGGTTCACCATGTAATGGTGGAAAATGGAATCTAAAGCTAGAATACAAACAAGGAATCAAACCTAATCCCATAAATTACATTGGAGAACAATAAATATGCCCAACTAAAAACCCTTGGGTGATCTCAATAAAATGGTTTATTGTTCTCTTTTGTGTATTTTAATTTATCAGGATATGATTAGAAAGCGACAATGCAAGAACTAGACTAACATGTGCAAATTTGATAATAATCAACATAAACTGACAAATACAGATATTAGAATCAACTATGATGTATAAAATTGGAAAGGGGATGGATATAGAGGAACCTGTGTCTAAAATATGATCTCAAAATGGGTGTACACTATCAATAGGTTGCATAATCCTCCGGGTGTCCTAAGTGTAGAGAAAAAGTTAAATTGGTCTCAAGAGACTCTAAATGATCTTTGGTTAACTTTCAAACCAAATTAAACTAGGACTATGCCAATAGGCATTCTAGTCCCTCTAATGAATTATGCCAAATTTCTTATGCATTTGTCTTCAATAGGCTCTTGCACTCCCAAAATGGACCTAAAACCTATTTTTGGACCTATATATTCACACAAGGAGATCAAAAATTAGTGCTAGGTTGTATAGGGGTTTTCCTAAGTCAAACCCTAGGTTGGGAATCAACCCTATAAAAAAGATGAAAAGAAAAGCTTGAATTTGAAGGAAATGATTGAATTGAAAAGCTTGAATTGAAATAATTATACCCTTGATTGATGATGAAATTCTCTTAAATAAACTTCCTCCAAATATTGATGTAATAACATGATGAATCGTCACAAAATCCATTGTAGACACATAATTGAAGATGCCTTCTTGTAGCTTGTTTCTCCTTGAATCAAATTTTCTCTTGAGAAGAATCCTTTCTCTTTAGTTGGAATGATAAGAATGAGATGTGTTTTCTCTAGAAAGGAAACAAGGATCCTAAAGAAAAGATACATCTTCTCTCTTGGGATAAGGTTTGCTCAGCTAAAAATGCAAGTGGCACATGGATTCACAATCTATAATGTAGAAATAAAGCTCTAGGAGAAAAACTAATCTGAAAGATGTTCTCTAACAAAAATTCCAAATGGGCAGCAATATTAAGAGACAAATATCTAGATTTGGAGGCCCCGTAGATGATATTCACTACCCTCAACCCATCAACTAGGCCCCACATGTGGAATTTCATGATGAGTTGTAGAGAGGTGTTTCTTCCCCACCTCACATGGATTATACATGATGGAAAGAAAGCTTCATTCGAGGAGGATTCATGGAACAAATATCCACCATTAAAAACATAGATTCTCTATCTTACACTAAAGAAATTTTAAAACATTATGGGGGCCCAAAGTGAAAGACTAATTCTACATCAAAGATTGTAATGGGATGAGAAATGACATTTGGAAATACCTTTAGACATCCCCATTGCTACAGATCATAAAATAATTCCCACAAATTAACTTAATTAGCAAATTCTACAATTCAAGGACTCCCCAGATTGACTAATTTGGTCTCCTTCAAAAATAAGAAATTACATAGTGAACCAAGGATACAAAATTGTAGAATTTTGCAACTATAGCTGCATAGATCTAGCTAAAAGAAAAAAATAAACCTTGCAAGAAAATTATAGAGAGAAACAGAGTTGCTCATAAAATGAAATTGAATTAATCGTTATATGTTCCTTAATTAAAAAGCATGAGATTTATACAAAGTTAACCATAGTATAAACTAAATTTACTATGAAGAACAGTTGGATAAAGATCACTTATCCTATAGTTGGTCTTACGCATGAAAGACAATCACCTATAATTTGTGCAGTAACAAAAGGATCTGACTGAGAATAACAACCTCTCATCCATAAATTATGAATCAAAACACAAGGTGACTGTGAGATTAGAATTAAACACTAACACCCCCCTTTAATTCTAACTAAGGAGAAAAGGAAAAAAAAAACTAATGATGGGAAAGAGGAAAGAGGGAAAACCCAGTGGGAACAAAATCCCCCCTCAAAATTAACACTAATATGCATGACAGCTACAATGTTGTAGTATCCTTCACCCTAAGAAGGTGTCGCAGAAAGTGAAATACAAGAGATGATGTAGCCCTCCACAATGTGTAGTCAATGGTAGATGCTCGAAATTGGATGTAGAAGGTGGACCATGATCTTTGAACAATATTCTTCCCCTTAGGAAGAAATAAAACCAAAGATGTATGAATGAAGTCTCCCCATTCCTGAAAGGGATATATGTAGGAAGAAAACTCAAGATGTATGATGTCTCTGAAAGTTGCTCCATGGTCTCCGTGTTGAACTTGAAACTTGTCATAATCAAATCAGCCATTGTTGAATATGACAATCTAGAATCTTTTAGAAACTAATGTAGAACACAATCAAAAGACTCATGTATCTCTTCAAAAGGAAAATAGATCTCCTTCAAATGTTGTGCCAAGTTATCCACACTAATATCAAATTGGGAGGAATGTGTTAGGGATTTTTCTTGTATGAATCACAGTGCTTGAAATGACTACTTGAACACCATGCCTTCTAATACTGATTCAGAGACAAGAAAAGCCTAATTGCTAAGGAGTGGATAAGGTCCTTCTTCATTTTTCAGCTCCACATATACTCAGGCAGGTTTTACCTTTTATGATTGTTGTTTACACAGTATGTGTTAATGTGGACATTGATTTGCTATGTATCTTTATTAAATCAACTAAAAAATCACCTTGCAAATAACCAAGCATAATCAGGTGCAAGATTTAACCATACAAACTATGGTTGTAAATATAGAAAGAATCAATGATACAAGGACTTTCATCCTTCTTCCTTTACTTATAGGAGGGATAACCTAATGATTCACTCTCCAAGGAATCACTAAAGTGGACACTGTCCTGCTGACATAGGTCCTTACTGAGTTCAGTTTGTTTCTTCTGAAAACTTGATTAAATTGGTTAATTTGTGTATGACTGAATGGAGAGAACACTTATTCAGCAAACTCTAGATCAGTGCCTATTCCTTGGGCAAAGAGTCAATGAAAACATATGTCAACAATAAGAAACTAATTAAATACTGAAGGATGCCTTACAAACTTCATACAATCCAGATTGAATGCCTTACAAACAATCTTCTCAACTCAATATTTCTTCATCAGATCTTCACAACTATGTCCTGCTCTCTGAAATCATTTACAA
>MU226145.1:777300-854588 GCA_018584345.1 Thuja plicata
GATTTCTAGACAAGACAAAAATGCAGACAGTTCATGAACAACCAACTTTGGGAAGTATGAAAACTTATCAAACGGATTTGGAATGACCTAAGGTTTAAAACATAAGCTCTCTGATATGCATGCTAAACATTCCCAAAGTGGCGAACTATGAAACTCAACAGGGTGTAAGATACTCATAAAGCAAAGTAGGCTCTGGACAGCAAACTGACAATTAAGCAACATGCAGATTTAGGTGACTCCCTCAAAATGACTACTCCCTAAACATGTTAGAATTGGAAATCAGGAGCTGGGACCCACTGCATATGTCAAATGAAAGGCATTAAAGCCTCTTCCAAATTTGTATCTCATAAAAATCATCCGGACACCTTTTACAAGCACTCTAACTGAGTCTTCTCACACAAAATTTTCAAGGGTACTTACTTTGCTTGTCTGAAAATTTAACATGGTCACTCCAAATTTGTTCCAAATTTAGGAGTACCAACAGAATGATAATGTAGAGAATGAAGAAGAGGGTCAGAAGGTTCCCTTACATCAACTAAAGAAGAATTACCCTCATCAAAGAGAAGATGTATGCAATCAATAGTGTCATCTAGATTCAAAATGAGAGATTCTACAAACAAAACAGAGATGTCTGATAGAAATTGATCCTGTGGAATTGAATCCAAAAGACGTAAATAATCTTGTTGTAAAGAATCATTGGAAGCTCTGAATAAAGCAACTCTAAACTTTGAGGAAACAATAGGTGCATATGGGTTATCAAGAAACTAATCATCCAAGAAGGATGTGTCCAAACAAGATGGGGCCACAAAAATCTTGGTATCATCCATAGAAGCTTGGCTATCCAAGGAATCATCACTTTCAGATGAAGAATCAATGTCTCCATACAATTGTCGGATGATGGTCCAAACAATGAAAGGGCACTCATTGTGCTCTATACAATGTAAAATATCCTCAAAAATAGTAATGCATATTAATCCGTAGACAATGTCATTAGTATTCAACAATGCAATTTTATGTTCATAATCGCTTGGCTCAGGAACGTGTCCAAGGAGATAGGGAAATAGATCATGCTCATGGCAGTGATTCTTTATCCCTTGCTTCCATGACATATAATTCTCTGAAGTTATCTTGACAACAGAAGGATGAAAATAATTACTAGAAGACATGATTAATCCCTCTGCTGGAACTTTATTTCAGTTCATGATTACAAAAACACAATAGAGACAACCCCTAAACTAATGAAAAATATTCATTCTAATATAACTCTAATTTGCAATACCTGCAAAGAAAAATAATACTCCTTCTTAGCTCCCATGGGCTCTGATACCATGTAGAATTTTGCAACTATAGCTGCATAGATCTAGCTGAAAGCAAAAAAATAAATCTTGCAAGAAAATTACTGACAGCTTCTCAGAAAATGGAATTGAATTAATCATTATGTGTTCCTTAATTATAAAACATGAGATTTATACAAAATTAACCACAGTATAAACTAAAATTATGGTGAATAACAGTTGGATAAAGATCACTTATCCTATAATTGGTCTTACACGTGAAAGGCAATCACCTATAATTTGTGCCGTAACAGAAGGATCTGATTGAGAATAACAGCCTCTCATCCGTAAATTACGAATCAGAACAAAAGGTGACTGTGAGATTAGAATTAAACACTAACAAACATCATGAGAAACTCCATAAACAATACAAGATCGAGAAAATTCTCACTTTGTTGGTCAAATGTTGTGCTTCTAAGGCGTGTTCCTTCACATGGCTAGCCGACGTAAAAGGTAGAATACTTACAACTGAAAGACTCACACATATTGGCATTGCTCATATATTCACTTGTGGCTTGTGCAAATTAGAACCAGAATCATCAAATCATTTGTTGCTCAACTGCCCTTTTGAAAGCTCCTGCTGGTCATGGCTCCAAAATAAACTCCACTAGTATGCACCCCTTAATGCAGAGCTCATAGATGTCTTTGATTGTTGGTCTCTCCTCGATCAGAACTCATTTTTTGTAGTCATATAGTTAGTAGCTCCTGCTATTCTGATATGGAACATCCAGTGGGAGTGTAATCATTGTATATTTCATAATGAGAAGAGCAGCCTTGACTGTGTCATCCATAAAATTGAAGTTGCTATATTAGAATCAGTGAACGCGTACTATATAAAGAACAAAATAACAGACTCCTGCTTTACATCAGAAGATTCAAATATTCTATCGAAATGGAAGTATATCTCTTTACCATTCAAAGGCATCCTAAACAATACGCCAAAATAAATCAACAGGAAGGAGATCAAGCCTCCTACTTTACATCAGAAGATTCAAATATTCTATTGAAATGGAAGTATATCTCTTTACCATTCAAAGGCGTCCTTCTAAACAATAAGCCAGGAAGGAGATCAAATGGAAACCCCTGTTCCAAACTTTGTCAAGTTAAATTTTGACGAAGCATCAAAAGGCAACCCAAGAACCTCTCTGTTGCAGACCATGTTCAAGTGCTCAAGGATAGATGTTCGTATTCAGCAAGTGATCATCAGAGAACCTAATGCTATATTTCTTGGGAATAGTTACCATTCATCAATATTATAGTCATTTTAGGGCCGTCGGGCTTTTGTTTCAGATGTACTATTATCATGTCTTGTGGTTGTTGGATACCAAGATATCAACTACTCAAATGCTCAGTGAAATTTGAATTGCTTTTGGTATCTGATTAAATCTCAGTAGCTAGCATAATCTGACTCTTTCCTCAAAAACGTAATCACAGAATCCAAATTTCTAAACATCAATGACTTCCATACATACCATTTTCAAAGTTCAAAAGCATATCATGCTCAACGTGGGTTGATACTGTCAGAGATGCAACTTTCTAAGTCGGGACATCAACCCTACTCTTTATCAGTCTGACTTTCACATACTATCACACATGGTCCTCACATGATCAAGTGCTAGTATTGATAACAGAAGTGCAGATTGTCAGTCAAGCTAGATCTCCCATCTATATAAGTATGATTTCTCCAGCCCATATGATCATGGAGAGTCCCAAACCAGCAGTCATAACCCTCCATGCTGGAGTTTTCTCTCTCGAACATTTGTTCTACTCTAGCAATTAATGAACACAAAAGGAAAAATGGCATTCAATTGACACTGCACAAATTCATGCACACCGAATATATCAAGTGGAAACATGCACAACACTGAGATCTATTTTACATGTGCAATCGAGCATGGTTGGACACATTACTGCCTTCCTCCCCTTTTATATATTTTCTCAGAATCATACCCCCAAGCCGAAGCTGATATCTGGGTCAACCAATAGTGTGATCTTGAATTCAAAGACCACTAAGGAGCATCAGTTACATCTTTTGAACAATATGGGTAACACCTTTGGCATAACTTTGTATGCCAAGAGGAGTCATTCGAAGATCATTTTTATCACTATAAGTATTTTCTTTGAATTGTTTTATCTCTTAAATATATTATACGCTTAATGTGTTTTATCAAAAACATTCTGAGATGTGTGTTGTTGAAATGAATTAGGATAGATATTTTATATAGGGTGTTCAAGGTATTTTCTATTTAGGTCGATCTACAATAGTCATACTCTCATGTCAAGACTAGATCTATAAATACCAAGGTATACATGTCATCCTCTCGATATTTTAGCCACTAAAAAGGGTGTCAGATGTTGTCAATTATTGACATAGTCTATAGGCACTAAAATAGTTTGACCCCTTTTGGCTCAAAGTTTGAGCGTAGAAACATAAAAGGGTCGTGATATTAGATCTAAAATTGATATGGGTGTCGATGAAATCGAAATAGGGCTTTAATTGCATTAAACTTTAAAATAGGATATGATCTAATATAGGCTTGAGACTATCTAGAATAAAGAGCACACTAAAAGAAGAGCCCAAAGAGGAGTGAGTTGAGATTTGAAATAGAATAGGATTCATGTTCTTGATTTAAATATTAATATAAAGTCAAAATTAGTCCTAAAAGTGCTTACAGGAATGGATAACTAAAGTGAATGCTATGAGAGTGTGAAATCAAACTCATTAATTAAAGGAGTACAATTTAGGACGTTACACATTTATTCAACATGCTTAGTTTATACCAAAAATATATTTTGTCTATCTCTATCTCTTATGATCTTCATGTTTAATATGAACTTAGAAACCCCCAAGTTTTTCATCCCAAACTAAAATGAAAGTTGATTCTTTAAATTTACAATCAACCCTTTACTGTTACCAAATATTGATACATCATTCATAGACAAAGCAAGAATAAGGACATGAATACCATCATACTTAAAGTACACTAATTAATCTAAGTTAGATCTTGAAAATTAAAATTTGAAAATATATAAATTATAATTTGATATTGTATTTTAGGAGACTAATGGATACTATATAAATATTTTTTAATTTACAAATAAATAAATCCTTACCTCTTACGATGTAATTGTAAGGTTGTATCATATTCATCTAATTCTTTATATAAGCACATCCATCTACTCAATCTCAAGATCAAAACCTACTACAAATATTAGTAAGAATCAAATAAATGTCAAACTTGAAAAGTAGAGAAAAAATTGCACCATAGTATAATGCCAAAAAATTATTGTAAGCCACATGATAAGAAAATATCGATAGGTGATGCATGATTGCTCGCGCAAATGGCTTTCAAATTCAAGTACTCGGCACCTCTTATCTCAATGGAATTCCCTAAAATCCACATCAGTCCATTGAAAACCTCTAGTGTCAACATATTGTCAACACGTCTCTTCCATTAAAAGTCTAAAATTGGAGTGAGAAAAAAGCAATGACAGGCACAAAATGACCAGACGGCGTCCACAGAAGGACATCCTTTTATTACGAGCTGGCTAGTTGGTAATGAGCATGAGCACAAAATGAAGACCTTAACCCTATAAGGGAAACTTGTGATAACAGATTTAGCAGCGTATAAGTAAGGATTTTCTGGTGGCTTGCTAAGGTTTGTTCATCTACGCAAGACAAGTTCAAATCAAGGTAAATTTACACAACAATTCTGAACGGTTCTGAGCATACTGTTATAACATAAGATGCATTGCTTATACAGCAAATGACATGAATAGCAATTGTTTTCCTCAACCACCGTGAATCTAGCTTCTCAAAAGATGCTAGGTTATGTGTCTTGAACAATGGAAAGGAAATGCTCAACCAGCGAGTAGGAAAATTCGACCTACAGTGCAAAACAGTGCCCAATTGCACCATAAATGGAGACGCAAGAGGTATAACAGAGGCTACAATCGGATACAAGTATATAATGGAGGATTAATAACTCCTCTCTAGAATCACTGATCAAAATGTGGGTGGTCAAGAAATGACAATAACATCAATGAATGAATGAATAATTTTAGTGACGTCTATCAGACCAAGCAGTTTAAGAGACCAAAGAAACTATTAATCTCAAACAATTTTCATATTTCTTTCTAATTCTGATTTTCTTTTATGAATCTTGACTATCAAATCAACAGGTTGACAACATAATCTAAATATTTCATAGCACAACTAACAACTAACAACACTGGCCGACCAGAATAGATAGCCATAAAAGCCACATACAAATAAGAAAATATGTTGCAAGCATTGTAATCCTAATTGAACGAAAACCAAACGCGTGCCCTAAGACCGCGATTACAACTAGAGAGAATTTACAATTCAAATCTTCTACTCCAGCGGCACACACTCCAGATTATGGTCTCTCCTTCTCCATCCCATCCGGATCCGGCCATGTTTATCGGGCAGAAAATTTGCACCGAATGTGACATTTTTTTATATTTATTAATTAAATTAAAGACATTTTCCAGTTCCCTTCCTTACCTTTATCCCACAACTGCAAACATTTGCATCATCTTGCATATCTCTTGACAAATGTGAACTATTGATTTTGAATGTGAGGTCATTAATTTTATATAAAAATATCTTTAACGTAAATGTTTATATATATATATATATAGAGGTTATAATGCTTATATTAATTGATAAATTGTTATTGACATATTTGTATGCATAAAGTTCTATTGAATTATTTTCAATGTTATATATTTTACTTTCTTATATACTCAACTTGCATGGTACTCTTTGATTAATCTAAGATGAGTGAGTACAAGTAGTAGAACGTTTCTTAATATAACTTCTATTACCTTTTTTTATTTTTCCCTTGGTTTTGATATTTAATATCAAAATCTCACATGTAATATCTCCTACTTGCAACATAGATTTCTCCTACCCTAATAACGAAAAATAAAACTATTTTAAGTCATCTTATCCTCCACTAGAAGATAACTAAATAATATTGTCTTCAAGCATATTACACTTGTCGTCTTTTTGCACTTAATTTATTTCAACTCTCTCTCTCTCTCTCTCTCTCTCTCTCTCTCTCTCTCTCTATATATATATATATATATATATATATATATATATATATATATATATAGAGAGANTATATATATATATATATATATATATATATATATATATATATATATAGGGAGACAACACTATTAACTCCATTTCCTATACTAGCAAATATAATAGAGAAGATTCGTAGTCATCTATAACAAGTAGTTTCAATGAGGGTATGCCAATGACACAAATCTTGCTCTTTCAAAAAGAAAACAATATTTAATGAGTCATGTTTTCAACAAAATATATAATCATACAACTAATAGATTTTCCTTGTACCCTCCATGGATGAATAAAAAATGAATAAGTGAAATGCCAAGAGAAAGGTTTTCTCTCCACTCTACCATATTGGCATCACAAATCCTTATCGAATCTAGCCAAACCCCTAAGCAAGAAAACACTACTTTGCACTCTTTGATAAGAAAGAAAGTAGTCCACTCAAAAAAATGTTTTACTCATTTAACATTAGAACCATGCTCAAACATTTTCCCAACTCATTTTATGTACATTACTTCCATGTAAAATCAAAAGAACTCACCACAAATTCTCAATGAAAAAAAAGAGATCAAGAATAACATGATTACAAGTTTCCTACACAAGGCTTAACTTGAACATAGCAAGGAAGAGGGAAGAAACTAAATTTCTAAAATCTTGGCATGTTGATCTTTATCTCCATGTGCAAGGCTCCTTCCCCTCTACTCCCTCTCCTCTCCTTACTAACTCAAAAGATAGATTCTCTAAAAGGAGAAGTGGGAAATGCCCAACTAGTCCCTCCTCCATAAGATATAAAGGAATTTGAAACCAACACACTTTACCACAAGAGCTCACAAATGTATGAGACCTTGGGAGTGTGTGGGATGTACTTGTAAACTCTTTTCAATGCCACTTACAAGGTAGCTCACACATTTGTGCACCTTTTTGCCAATTCCAAGTTCATTAATGAACTTTGTGGAGTGGGAGGTTGAGATTGACAAATCACTCTTCCCAGGACCCTCCACTTCAAACTCATCATACTAATTTAAATATGGGCTTTTGAGGGGACATTTCAACTTATAAAGACTGTCACATTTCCTAAAGGTCCCAACCCATATGAAGGATGAAACCAAAAGTTATCTTAATTAAGGGTCCCTAACCCTAGTCCCCACTTAAACACTTAAGTCACAAGGTTTCACAATAAATATTTCTACTAGACACCCTTATACATAAACCAAAATATTGACCCCCTCAACTACAAGAAAACAAGGCATTTCACAATACAATCCCAATTACCTTTTAGGTTAAATAGTGTTCACATAGTATAACTTTACAAGGCTATGTTCATTTTAGGTCTATATGGTTCTCCCTTTCCTTGACATAATTTTCCTCACACAATAGTCATTATAATAGTATATGGATCCAAAATACCAACATGATTAGATCTTAATTAAAAAAACCCATTATTTATTAGTCTAAATTCTATAATTATAATCATTGATGAATCACTTAACATTTAAATATTTTTGACTCACCTTTTCTCCTTACCAAATGTTCACCTTTAGTTTGGCAAGTGTAACATTCTTGTATATTTGAATTTGATTTTCCATCCTCATGTCAAATCACTCAAAAAACTATTAGAGTTTCTTCATAAAGTTCATCAATGCAAACAATAATATCTTCAATCCAACAATTCATAATTACTTCATTTATTATTTTGATCTATATAACAAGTACTTGATAGAGACCACCTACAAAATTTTGGTTGTAAATTAGTCACACACAAGGTGGGGCCTTACACAGTCAATTCCCTTGCCTACGACTATCCCTTTGCAACCAATAAAGCTTTGTACTTTTCAACTCTACTATCTGAATTGAATTTATTTTGGAAAACTCTTTTACAACTAATAGATTTCCTACCATTCGATAATTGAATTGATTCTCAATCATCTTTCTTGCCCTTAAAATCCATTTAATCATCTATGGCCAACTTCTAGGGCTCTTGAACATCTATTTATAATTATTCAATCAAATTTTGAGCATGGTTAATGCTAGTAATCAATAAATAAGCATTAAAAATTAGATGGATTATACCTCTTTGATTTTGTCTTTTTTTAGTGGATCTCCTCAAAGGTTGAGGTGGAGTTTAGTTTTTTGAACTCTTACCCATGTATACTAGCCTCTTCATTGGATTCATCTTGAACGTTCTGTTCAAGCTCAAGTGTAGCTATCTTAGTCCTTAGCTATAACTCTCATATGATTTCTCAACTATGAAATAAGGTATGATCTCTCTAAAGATCAAAATTTAACCATACAATTACTTTCCATTAATAGCATCCCACAACTTGTATCCTTCCCCAACACCATTCTAATCAATAAATATACACTTTATTACCTTATAATCCAACTTTGACCTCATCTCCTTTGGAAAAAAGAATATGTACATCACAATTAAATAATCAAATATATTAAAGTAAGGGATTTTTATACCCATTTAAAGTTAAAAGGGTGTTTTATCTATGTGTCGATGAATGAGACCTATTTATTAATGTATAGTGGTGGCTACCTTTACCCATAATTTTTAATCAAAGCCAATCCCACCAAGCACACTACTCACACTATCCATCAACAACTTGTTCATGAGATTTGCTACACTATTTATCTTACGAGTGTTTTTTTATGAATAGTCCTTTCCATTAAAGTATAATTAAAAGTACATATTCACAAAAAAAAGATGGGGGATACAAAGATCACCCCGCAAGAGTTCACACGGGGCTAAGTTCGTACAGTAGAAACAATATCAACTATTCATTAAAAAAACATGGGCATAGCCCAAGAGGGAACCTGCCCAAAGAGGCCAAAGCAGTGCATGTTGAGAAAGGATCCAGATCATCCTTTCTGCCCATACATCAGCGGGGCTAGGAGTCGGGTCCGGGAGGGACCATCCCTCTTCTGCTTTATCTTCTTTCTCTTCACCTTTTATGGTGGGAGAAATTGTAAGAGCCACCCATGGGAGTCACTTGGAAGAAGTGGGATAGGAAGAATCTCCGCCAGTGTTTGACCAACCAAAGCAGCCAGGAGCGGTAAGAGTAGGACTAACATATGGACAAGACGAGGAAGAACCACCATGTGGTGGGGAAACTGAGCTATACCTCCATCAATCTCTCCCCCTTCCAAATGAGTGGTGAGGGGCCTGGGAATGTGAGATCTATGAGCGGTGCATGGAGGAACTACAGCTGCGATAGTGCCCACGGGGCGGAGATCTGTCACCGAAAGCAGAAATATCTAGGGGCACTCTAGCAACCATACAAGGGGAATTACCCCAATGCTGAAGTAACTCTTGTAAGTGGGTCACTTCCAGCGCCACTTTATTGGCTTGCACTTGAATCCACAGGATAACATTATTACATATACATGCTTTAGTATACATAGAAATATTAATATCAAGAAAGTTGTGAGTGGAGAGAACAACATTTTTATCCTTCCAAAGAGAGAAGAGGATTTCCATCCTAAAAGCATGTCATATCTGCAAAATTTTGTAGGGGAATCTAGGGTAATCTTCCAACAATACCATATGCTAAGATAATGGTTGAGGCCTGAAGGGTCAGAAAAAATCATGGATCTAGCTCCAGTATTGTTGAGCTCTTCTACAAAACCAGAAGACATAGCTAAAACAATTTGGCTGCCCACAGAAAGGGCACCGAGGATCTGACACACCCATATGTCGAAGCCTAAAATACAAGAGAAAGCCTTGGAAGAGAATACACCAGGCAAAGTGGGCCATCTTGGGCTCAGCAATTGTAAACCAAACCATAAGAAATCTAAGTCTCCAATCTTTTTGGGAGGATTGAAAATGCTACTGTTGATTCAGAATAGAGACCATACGTAACTGGGGAACCAGCCAGTGCTATCCCATCTTGGGATTATAGTTACAAAGAGGAGTGCAAGGATACCACTTCAAGTCTTTTAACCAAGGCTTGACAAAATGAATGCCAAGCGTGTGAAGCATATTGAGAGGCGGAACTAAGATCACCAGGTCAAAAGTATGTCAATCTGGGCGAGAAAGACAAAACTCAACCTAAAGGTCATCCCATGGTCGAAGATTCATAGTCACTCTATTAAAAAGATCTTTAGGAGTGTGAATGTCATGTTTATAAAAGCGCAAAGCACAAACTCCTAGGATTTTAGCAAGAGGAAGTCCCTGAGACTAAATTAGCAGAGACCACCAAAAATTATGTTGGTTGAATGAAAGGTCGTCACAAAACTATCCCCTACCCATCTAGGTCATGGTATGAGGGCCTTCGAGGTACGCCAAATGATTTTGGAAACGAAAGTGCCTTGAATCTAAACTGGGTCTCTCGTAACTAGAAGGGTTTGAAAGCCAATCCCCTTCCAAGAAGGTCTATTGATAGGAAAGCCAGACAAAATGCAATATCTGAGCAGAATCTTCCAAGCTTCATCAGCAGAAATGGCTCTGATAACCCACTTAGCACATAATTCCCAACCTTTCTTCTGGGTAGATTGAAGTAAAAGGCCTCCATATTCTCTAGGGAGACAATAGTACTCCTAGGAAAATATGTGAAAACCATGATAATCAGCTCCAGAAGCCCAAAGGAAATCTATCGTGAGTTTTTCAAGATTCATATAAGAAGATTTTGATGGAGCCCAACAAGAAGAATAATAGACATGAGTGGCGCCAACACCTTTGAACAAATCTGAAATTTACCACCCAAGGAAAGAGGCTTGGTAATCCAATATGCTAACTTCTTCTTGATCCAAGCAAGAAAAACATTCCAGAGCTCCACAAGGGACCCTTGAAAGGCAAAGGGAATGCCGAAAACATGGAAAATATCCCCATGTTAAATCCACTTCCAACCATATTGGAGAATCCAAGATGGAGCCAGAAGAAAGGATTGTCTAAAGCATTGTATTTTATGTCACTGGATGACAGAACCATAGGCAAGACAAAATGTATCAAAGCATTGAAGAGATGCCTAAACATTCTCCTCATCCTCAATCAAAGTGAGAAAGGATTCATCTATGAAATGGACATTGACAAGTTGAGAAGGTGACTCAAGTAGGGAAATTCCCTTGACACGACCGACGGAGATAGATGAGGCCAATAGATAGCCAAACCCTTCAGCAACAAGAACATATAAAGAAGGGGCCAAAGGAAAACCCCCGCGAATAGATCTGAACAACCCAAAAGTTGAGGATTGTTGACTCTTAATGGTGATGCATACAAAGGCATCCCCAAAAAGCATCTAGGCAGATTGAATGAATCTGGGCCCAAAACAAAGATCCTTAAGCATCATAAGAATGAAAGGCCATTCAATGTGATTACATGCTTTAGCAAAGTCTATTTTGACAAAAATAGCATTCTGTTTGGAGCGTCGAGCCCATTCCATGCATTCCCAAACAACAATAATGTTTTTGAGGATGAATCTAGATTTAATAAAGCCAGTTTTCTTAGGCCAAATAATGAGAGGCAAGACATGACAAATCTTGAGGGCCAAGGCTTTGGAAATGATCTTGTAGGAGACATAAGTAGAGTGATGGGTATCTAGTTACAAATATCCTCAGGATCTCATTCTTTAGGGATGAACTTAATATTGCCTTTGTTGATGATTTGACCAAGCGAATGAGAATAAAAAGCTTCCAAATAGACTTTATGAAGGTTGAGACCAATACAAGGATATAAGGATTTATAAATATCACAAGGAAAGTCATCATAGCCAGAATCATTATCATCAACCATAGACAAGATTACTTCCTTGAGATCTTGAAAGGTAAGCATCTAGTCATAGAAGATTCTTTGAGAATCTGAGAGCCAAGAGGGTACAACAACATTGCAATCCTTCAATTCTTGGGCACTAGCAAGGGAACTTTCCTACATCGTGAACACCTTCTCATAACGTATGACAAAATCTTGAAGGATATATGGAAGCTTTGAGAGAACCAAATGACCTTCCTTAACTCTTTTTTTGCCAGGGGAAGAATGGTGAGCTCTAAGATCAAGAAAAAATTATTTTGAGTCTCTATCATCCACTTTGAAATAGTGAAATCTGGCCTTAATCTGAGCCCCTCTGGCAGCATGGTGGTTTGCAATCTATTTGTAGTGGCGAAGCTAGGAAAACCTAACCTACAAGTCAGAGCTGAAAGGATTTGAAGATAGAGATTAAGTGGTAGCACACAGATCCTTCAAGTGTTTGCATCATTGGAATGTCGACGGTACATTGCTAGATGTTTCTCATAAATGTGGAGAATCCTTGTAGTGTGAGTGATGACATCATTCCACCAAGCAATCTAGCCAGTTGGCTGAGTTGGCCTAGGCTCCAAATTCCAAACTCTCTAAATGTGACTCATAGTGGGTTGATGATGAAGAAATGACGTGTTTAGATAGAATTGCATCTTGGAAGGATGCATCTGAGTTATCTTCCATTCAATGCAAAACTTGATGGGGTAGTGGTCTAACAAGGTCATTTCAACAAGAGGTAAAACAGGTAAATCTTGATTTTTGGAAAATGAAAAAAAATATTGAGCTATGATCATGGCATGATCCAACCGTTTAAAAATCCTTTCTGAACCAGCTTAAAAATTACATCAAGTGTGCTAGGCACAGTGAGAACGATAATGATTAATGTTAGGATCAAAAAGACCTAACTTATTTCGCATGTAAAACCAAGCTTCACGTTCTCCAGATGTCCATCGAAAAGGGAAAATTCCTTCTTTATCTAAAGCCACCTCAACCATATTGAAGTCCCCACACATAACACATGTAGCAAGTGGCAAAGACTCATCCACCCAGTGCCACAGGTGTGATCTTTCAACAACATCATTGGGAGCATAAACATTAATTATCCCAAAAGAATGATTTTCAACTAATAGTAAAACCCAAATAATTCTCTGCATGGGGTTGGACCCATGATAAACAACTAAAGATTTCCAATGAGGGAAAATAAAAGTAGTAACTCCACCTCGACTAGCTTCATGCTGGGAAGAAAAAATAAGGCTATCTAGCCAAATAACATGGCATGCAGTGAAAAGCATGAAACCAACAATTTTAACCTCCTAGAGGCACAAAACATCCAAGCCAGAAACACGTTGATGAGTATCCCTTACAGAATAATTTATGGTGAGTTATGTGAGACCTCAAACATTCCATGAGATGTAATTCATAGTTCAAACCGCTTACATGTCATCCTCGTCCCCAAGAGAGGAGAAGCTATTGTGAAAGAAATCTGAAGCAGTTGTGAAGCTAGGAAAGGTATCCCCTCCTGGGACTACATGTCGCTTCTTAGGACCTTCATTATTGTTGTCAACTTGCTCGAGCAGGCTATGAGAGCGTCACAAAGAAGATGATTGAGTTGCAGCCACCAACGCAGCCTAAGGAGTGTGAACCCATTTAGGGTTGGAAGCATTCTCAGCCGATGTACTCCCCTATTGGCCAGGGTTTGAAACAAGAGGCATCGAAGGTTGATTCTAGGTCGGCTTAGGCTTAACCATTTCTTTCGTTGGCGGTTGAGAAGATGAACCGCTAGGTTGCTTCTGAGAAAATGTCAAGGTGTCCTTTCCTTTTCATACCACCGTGGTCCATCCTTCTTCTGTTTTATCTCCCTCAGAAGGCCGAGAAGAAGGCTCCTTAGTAGGGGATTTTTTCATAGAAACAACTAAAGGACAATCCTTGATCTTATGCTCTGTAGATTGATACCTAAAACAAGTGTTGGGAAGATTCAAATAAAGTACCTTCTGGGTGAAGCACTGGCCACCCACTTGACTATTGATGGTCTCTTTGAGATCACGAGACAAATCAAATTCAAGACAAACCCTCTTTTGTGGATGAGCATGAAAAAAATGGTCTGGTTCTATGCAATCCACCTTGCCAAGGGTTTTAGTAATAGTTTGCATGAACAACCAACAAGGCAAAGGGAGACTTGGGAACTCTACCCAGATAGGGACCTTGAGCTTTTTTGCATATGAGACTGTAAAGTCTCAAGACCATGGCTGAAAAAAAAAGAAAAGAGGGCCTAACATTCTAGGGTACATGCTTAAGGATAGCCTCAGCATGGGAGGAATTCAAAAAGTGAAACAAAAAGAAACCCTTAGTGAGATTCTGAATGTCATCAAGTCAAACCCCATGAGAAATCCAAGCTTTGGCCACCCACTCATGCACCATTCTTTCAGGTGGAACCCTCCCCACATAATAACCACTCAAATTAAATTTCTCAAGCCAATCACAAATATTAGCAAAAACCTGAACACGAAGAACAACATCAAGAGAGGTCATACCTCGTGAAACACCTTCGAAACAAACTTGCGAGGCCATTTGTTTGGAGGAGCCATGGAAATCCGTTGCCAAAACTCCAACACCATTATCAACTGCTAGGGTAAAGTTGGTCGGAGCCATAATAAACCTCTAAAACTCCCGAAATAAATGTGGTATGGCAATAGGAAAGCTCAAGGTTTCAGAAAAAATGTACGACAAACCAACCCTACCAGAGCTCAAAGCAAACATCTCAACCTTACGAGTGTTTTTAGTAATCTTATGCCATGCAATATCTTTTTGTTTAAGGAATCTAAAAAAATTAATTAAATAATATTCTCCACCATTATTTTTTGCCAACAACTTGATCTTTTTACTCAACTAATTTCTCACAAGAGCCTTAAATTCTTTGAACCAACTAATGTTCAAATCTTTATGCTTGAGAAAATTTACCTAAGTCCTCCTAGAGAAATAATTAATAAAAAAACATGATATATGATTCCTCCAATAAAGGCATGTGTATATGACCATTATACTATGAGAGCATTATATTATGGTTGTGTATTTGTATGGGATAATATCATGTTTGAGATTTGGATAGTTATTAAGTTTCTTTTGAATCTTTGGCTAGTGATACTCCTATAAAAATCTTGTATATCGTAATCTTGTTGATTTCTAAATATTGGCTAACATTTGGAGTGTAGCGGTTTTTTTCTTGAAAATGTTTTCCCAATGTAAATCATTGTGTTGTGATATGGCAGATATTTATACATTTTTTTATGTTTAATTTTTGTTATTATTGTAACAACATAAAAAGTGTTTTGATAACCCTCCTCTCAAGGTTAGTGCAAGAAGTTGTTTTGTTACCTTAACTTCCTTATAGAGGGCAATGCCACTCATAGGTTTTTGTACAACATTCTCTTGTGGGGTGAGTGTAGCATCCCAATGGGTCTACAATATCTCTTATTGAACTTGGGGTCACCTCCACTTGTGGGGTGAAGCTCCCACCACCAAGGGGAAAAAACAAGGCCTTCAAGGCAATATGGAGCATCATATCACATGCCTTTTCATAAATTTAACATTTTTAACCAAGCTCCAAACTCCTTAGATAATTCAAAGCCACAAATTAGTAATTAGACAAAGTAAAAATATGATTTTGATAGAAAATTTGGAAACTACTCTTTTATAGAAAAAAATAATCTAAGAATGAAAATTTTATAATTTTTTTTTGTGATCGCAATAGCCTCAAAAATATTTCAATAATCAATGGAAAAAATAATTGTTCTCTAACTGATCAAATTTAATCAAATGTGAATCAATTTTGATCTTCAATAACTTTATTTCATCAATAACTAAAGCTATTGTCAAAATAAAATGAAAAAATGAGCCTTAGAATTGAATTGTGAAAATGAGTCTTAAAATTCGGTTGTAAAAATGAGTCTTAGAATTGAAAATTAGTTTATATAAGATCTTGAGAACCACACTCATTTAAAAAATAATTATTTAAGAACCTACAAATGATGATTATATCTAATATCTTCCCAATTTTTGTGACTCTATGTAAAATCAATACAGAATATGAACACATAAAATAAATGTATAAACAAGACTAAAATTCTTTGATTGATGACAAGATGAGCACAAAAAAATTTGATATACATAATTGATATTTTTTAAATAAAAAATAACAGTTTAGTGAATAGATAAGTTATTTTCTATAGGAACTAACTGTTATCTTTTTCTACCAGTGATATGAAGTGGCAGACAAGTTTTAAGGATAGTAAATAAAAATTTCCTCAAAGCTTGAGCAAAGAAAATATTGATATAAATATTCAATTATTAATATGCTTTGAAGTTTAGTCAGACGTGTCCTAGCACCATGATATGTTGGAAGCTTATATTTATTCTTGGTAATAGCCCAATTTTTCGTAGAAATAACTTAGCAATTTAATTATTTGGATTGTTGATGTTTTTATATATAAATAAATAGCTATGGCTATCAGGATACTATAGATTGTCGTTTATATTGTTAAAATCTTTTTTTAGTAGATGTCGCACATACCTCTGGATTTTAATTCTTTGATTTTGGTCATAATGGGAAAAATTAAGGTACACTAACATGTTATTGAAGAATCTTAATTATATTGAATATGTAAATATGATTTTGGTGTAAACTAGAAGTTAACTTTCTCATTAATCATTGTGATGTAGTGTTGGGTTACCGTGGCATGAATATATTAGCGTAGATATTCTGGAAAAAATTTGGAAGTGTGAAATGAGTCATTCAATTTTATTGAGGAAAATATTTGATCGACACATCTCAAAAGATATTTTTGAAGCTTTGAAGGAAAAGATCATTACAAGTTTAGAATCACCAACTTTGAAGGAGAAAGTTGTCTATATAATTATGGTAACAATTTCTTCATCCTATTGGTGCAATCTTTGTTTCTAAATAAGTACTTTAAATGATAATTATATAAATATAATGCTTTATCGATTGCTATATAATGTAAAGTCTTATTACAAGTATTTATATAAGAAGATGACTTAATATATGTTACTAACATTTGTAGGTTGGGGACAATTTGAATCCTAGTATTCGTTTACGGTTAACATGTTGCAAAAAAGGTACAAATGGCAAACAACTTGAACTCAAGAAGGTACAAAACTAAAATTAATTTTCTACTCCTTTGATCTTTTCATATTATATTCTAAAGATTCATATTATATTCTAAAGAAGTGATATAATTATTTAAAAGTAAACATGTTTATATCCCAGAACATCATTCTAGAGGAAATCACATTGAGAAAAAGTGCATCTATTGATTGATGAAATTAAGAAAGAAAATTATGTCTTTGTCAACTTTCCTTATGTCAAGGATCTCATAGGATTGTTAATTATCTATCAAGGTAATATGTGAAAATAATGATTATTAAATTATGCAATGGCTTCAAATTAATGAATGTTTTTCAAATTAAGGTATTTGAAGAAAGTGAGATTAGTGCATTATATTAAGAAAAATAGGATGGGAATGAGCTATGTGGATCATTCTACCTCATTGTAATTATCAAGCCTTCAAAACCAATATGGTGAGGTAATATGTAGATGCTAGTTTAATATAGTATCTCACATAATTTTTAATGCAATTCAATTGACAACATTTGAATTTTTTTATCTTTTAATATTTTTTATTCTTTTGCAAAGGTGAAAATAAAATAATAGTGAGGCATTTTATAGGATTTAAAATGCATTATATCGATCCTCAAATTTAAGTATTTTCTCTGTTTAGCTGTATTTTTTCTTAATCCAAAATTTCAATTAAATCTTTATAATTCTA
The DNA here is from genome assembly GCA_018584345.1 of Thuja plicata. Classification (NCBI taxonomy): domain Eukaryota; kingdom Viridiplantae; phylum Streptophyta; class Pinopsida; order Cupressales; family Cupressaceae; genus Thuja; species Thuja plicata. The sequence goes on from MU226145.1 coordinate 795,322, forward strand.
TTTGTCTCTCTTGATTTTAACATTTTCTTCTCACAATGGTCAAATTAATCTCTACTAAATTCTACTTCATACAAAAAAACAAATCATGCATATTAGTTTAAATTCATAATAGGTTATCTAGCTTATCCTATTTGAACCCTTGAAAAATGAGTAATATTATAATACATGCAATGTTCTAGTAAAACTCATTTCCTTAAAAAAAAATCATTTTAAATACAAGGGCATCACTAGGGTTTGATGTCAGGGATGTCAAATGTCTCCCTACTAGCACCCAATCTTGCCTATAAGTGAAGACATCCTTGAAACTTCCTTGTAAAAATATGGGATGTCCTTCCTCACTAAAGATGATAAAGGAATTTTTGAAGGTAATGGCTAAGAGATGTTTGGGAACGCATACTCTAGGCATCTAAGCAATAATATGAGACCCTTTCCCTAGAAAATAATAATAATAAATTTGATCTGATTTGAAAATTTTAGCCTTTTTCTATAGTTATCAAGACTTTGTGCTCTAAAGCATTATTCTCAACATTGAATAGAATTACAACACAATTTGGTAGAATCAATTTAATCTAGTTCAACACATAACAAAATAATTCAATAGTAATTTAAATGTAAAATAAGAATAATATATTTTGGATTAACAATCATGAATACTCCAGAACAATACTTCTAATAACAAGCAAGAAAATTATAATCCATTGAGAAATATAAGTGCATAAAAGATATTAATTATAATGTTTAGAGATCTCTACATGATTATAAATAAATTACACTAATTTAACTTATATGAACTATCTGTTATTTCTTACATGAGTTGCAAGTTTCATTATAAATCATCTTTGTCTACTAAAACTAAAATCTAATATATATGATCTTCAATTGGGTTGATGGAGTCATCCTATATATAGGGATGATGAACTCCTATTTCTATTTTTGAATTCACTGAACTAGATAGAAATTGAAATAATTTTATATTATTTTAACAATTTCAAACATTGGCGATATTGGCTTGGTCTAATGGTTAAGTTGTGGTGATGTTGTTCTTGCTATCAATATTCAAATCTTGTTAACGGTACTATTACCGAATGTTTAAATGGGGATGAGGTCCCCCATACCTCACCTTAGCGGTCCATAGCATTGAGTCAAATGTGTTAACCTAAAATTAAAAAAGTTAAATTAATTTACACAAGGTGGAAGCCAAAAATATTAATTGCACTATGTAAAAAGGTTTTTATATAGAATATTTTAACCTTGTTCTTATGTAACAATTTCTTACAAATTACATCTACTATAAGATCTTCACCTTATTACCCAAAACCTTGAGATGTCTATTAACAACATTCCTCTTGATGGCTCTTTTGACACACCAATTCAGTCAAGGAGATGTTGGGTGATTACTTTCATAGTTTAGTTTATAGGTTTATTAGATTAAATAAATAAATATTAGTTTAAAGTTAGGAAATAAATTAATAGTTGGTTGTTATTTTTTATATTTATTTTCATCAGAGAATTCAGAATAGTTATTCATGAAAAATGTAAGACTATTTAATGTGTTGTATTAAAATACAATATCATCCTAGTGAATCCAACAATTAATGTATTGTTTTGTGTTTTATATTTTTACGTAGTAATCATACTTTCACCATTTCACATGGTATATTAGATTGGTTACCATCATAGGAGGTGATTGATATTGAATGTATCTTTGGACCATCAAGGTGTGGCTTAAGATTGGCTAGAATAAATAGGCATAAAATAATTTTTCATGGGGCAATGGAGTGAATATAGACATCCATTATTTTTTCTTAATGGAGAGTGGGAGTGTAAATGTAAAAGAGTGAATAAAAGTAAAATATACAAACAAAATGAAATAGAACACAAATTTTTGTAGTTGTTCAACAATTTCCCACATCCACTCTTGAAGCAAGGGAATTATCTTATTAATCAGAGATAAAAGTTATCCAATACATAACAACTTTTAAACATAAATACAACTTCAAATAATTGTTGCATGTCCCTCAAGTAAGCTAAAAGGGAAGAAGTAATTGGAGGGAAACATTGTTTAACCGTTGGGCTTCACACCCCAACAATCTCCCACTTGAAGTCCAACTACTATTGTAAAAAATACATTCCCTCACTTTGATCATATTATCACATTCTGGAAATGTTGAGAGAAGCTCGGCAAAAATTGAACTTCTCTTGTGTAACAATCTTTGTCAGAGCATCAGCTAGATTTTCCTTGGTGTCAATCTTCTCCACATGAAGCTTTCCTTCTTCAACCACATGTCAAATATAATGATGATGTAATTCAATATATTTAGAACGATGCTGAGATGTATGATGCTTAGTCATAAAAATGATGTTGCTACTGTCACAAAACATAGAAAAATCAAGTTGCTTCAAGCCCAATTCTCTAAACAAAAGATGCAACCATACCATCTCCCTTTCTCCTTTGGAGAGAGCCATGTACTTAGCCTTTGTGGAAGAGAGAGCAAGTGAATGTTGTAATTTAGAACCCCAACTATTAGCCGCCCCATAAAAGGTGAAAACACAACCAAAAGTAGACCTTCTTTTGTCTGAATCCCCACCAAGATCAAAATATACAAATCCTTGCAATTGTGCCTTATCCTTTCCAAAACACAAACCAAAATCAGAAGTACCTTAAGATCCATTTGACAGCCTCCTAATGAGGTTTACCAGTATTAATCATAAATCTACTCACCCCTCCCACTGCATGAGCGATATCTGGTAGAGTAGAAATCATGGCATACATAATACTCCCAACCACAAATGTATACGAAATGCCTTTCATAAATTCTCGATCCTCTTGCATTTTAGGACACATTTCAGCAGACAAACAAAAATGAGAAGCTAAAGGAGTACTTACGGACTTAGCTTCTAACTATTGTAGTTGATGAAAGTTATCAACCCACAGCTCCCAAGAATCACCAGCATGCAAACCTGTCACAGAAAGAGAGAAGCAAAAAATCTATGGAGGCCAAAAATAACAGATTGATGGAAGAGGAAACATATTGTACAAACAATGGAGAAAAATCTCTCAATGCAATAACATCCTCAATTAATTAATAATTTAAAAAGAGGGGATCCTTATAAAAGGATACCAAAATCCTGAAAGGGAAACCCTAAAGGGGAAATATCTAGGTTGCATAATAATAATTTATAAAAGAATTAATTATTATATGCTTAAAGTTTAGCTTAAGTAAAAGAGAGATAATAAGTGACTTAATAATTAAATCAAGATGATTTAATTAATAAGTGGATTCACTTTATTACTCTAACACCCCCCTTAAGATAAACTTAGGGAGAAGCTAAAAACCTAGAAACAACTACTGAAAGAAGGAAACGGGTCCCGACAACAAGGCCTGATCAGGTACCCAAGTAAAAAAATCTCTGTAAAGAGGAGAAAAGGAGAAAATCCAGTGGGAAAAACCCCTCTCCAAAAAGAGATGAAGCCTAGTGAAGGACTAAACAAGCCTCCAAACTAGAGAATGTCCTAGAAAATAGGAAAATGGAAAGAACATGTAGAACACCTGTGAAGCATGAAGCTGCAAACACTGTCAAAGAATAACTGCTAGAACCTCCACTGTAATAGAACATGATCAGGTAGAGAAGACTATAATCAAAGTCTGAAGAGATGATCAATCGAAGGTGAAAGGTTGCCTCAAAAATAGGAATGAAAGACTGTCCATATGGTAAATGATCCATCTCACCAAAATGCATAGGTACCTAGCCACTACATCCGCCTAGTACATAGGAAAAAATACTGAATACACAGATCACTCCATCAAACCAAGGAAACATTATAACCAACAGGAGATACCCCTCATAATGTTGAGCAAGGAGAGGCGTGACAGGTACACTGAGTCAAACTACCAAGAAACACTGCATGATGAAGAACGTACAAACACATATAAAGGATGGTGTCATGGAAGGATCACTCTCTTGACACACATCATAAGGCTAATGTTGTGGAAGGAACACTCACTTGAAAAAGGTAGATGGAAAAAAGGCAAACATCAAACCCCCCATAGCACTTTATAATATAGTGCGAGTACAATCAGACACAAACTGTGCAGTATCTAAAGCATGCATCAGATGGTACTTTATCTCAGTGTGTTTGCAAAAAATGCTATAAAAAAATGTATACAATATCCAAAAAGGAAACAATCCCAGGACTTGAAACATCCAAGATATCCACCAGAATGCCATAAAGAAAAAAACTGAATAAAAGATACATGGAGAAAATTCTGGGTGTGAGACCCATAGAAAAAGAAGGAGAACAGAACCAGCTTTCCGACGTCATTCAGAAGTCAAAAAATGGAGTCTGGAAGAGCAAGATATAGTGACCAGAGCGCAAAATGGAACCCTGACTTTGACAGGAGTAAAACCCTGTAAGATGGCAAAATCAAATAACCCTGAAAAATTAGATCGGCCTCGGAATCAGCTTTTTGTGGATATCTCGTTTGGCGAAAAATGGCTCTATTTGCTCAAGTTATGAGCAAAAAATGGATAGTACCCCTAAAAAGGCACAAAAATGAGCACGGTGGCTCTCTAGTGGCTCTGTGAGCAGAGGTGGCATGGTGGTGGCGGAAAAGGGCAGTGCCACTGGTGGAAGTGGTGTAACAGGTGGTGGGCGAGCTCCAGGCTCGACTACGAGCTCTGGGCTTGACTCGCTGAGCTCTATACTCGGTAGCAGGGGTGGGCTCCACAGAAAAAAAAATGTTTTTTTTTTTCCTTTTTTATGCAAAAAACATTAAAATGACATTTTCTCTCTCCTCCATGCAACCAAGTGCAAATTTCAAGGCAACCTCAAAATTGAGACATCATGTAAATCAAGTCGGCATCAAAACTGAGGTGGATTTTTGCCTCGTAAAGTGTGCCAAGGGTCGTGCATGCAAAAATAGGGCCCAAATAGGATGTGCCTTATATGAAAATGGGGGTTTTGGGGCATTCCAGATGCGATTGTGAGGTTAGTTTGTGCCCACGGTGCTCCAAAAAATATCTCGACCCCAAATCCACACAACTTGTCATAGAAAACCTCTCAAAAAATTAGATCTAAAGGGCAAGACCAAAATATCTCATGAAGAGAACATGGGCATGAAAGAGTGGAGCTCTGATATCATATTGGAGTTGATGAAAAATATCAACCCATAGCTCCCAAGAATCACTTGCATGCAAACCTATCACAAAAAGAGAAGCAAAAAAACTATGGAGGCCAAAAATAACAGATCGATGGAAGAGGAAACATATTGTGCAAACAATGGAGAAAAAACTCTCAATGCAATAGCATCCTCAATTAATTAATAATTTACAAAGAGGGAATCCTAATAAAAGGATACCGAAACCCTAAAAGAAAAACCCTAAAGAGGAAATATCTAGGTTGCATAATAATAATTAATAAAATAATTAATTATTATATGCCTAAATTTTAGCTTAAGTAAAAGAGAGATAATAAGAGGCTTAATAATTAAATCAAGATGATTTAATTAATAAGTGGAATCACTTTATTACTCTAACACTAACATACCAAATCTATCCATTACCTTTTCAAAGTATTATTTTTGTGATAACCAGATTTGTTTCTTGTTCCTAACCCGAAGAATAGTCATTCCAAGGATTCTTTTTGCTACCCCTAAATCTTTCATCGAAAATCTGTTAGCTAATTGTTTCTTAAGCTCACGAACAATCCTTATGCTAGTGTCGGTTACTAACATATCATCCACATAAAGTAGAAGTATGACAAATTCACCATTAGGCAATTGTTTAAAATACACACATGGATCAGCGTTAGAGAATACAAACTTATGCTCTATAATAAATTGATTAAATTTAATATACCATCGTCTTGGGGCTTGCTTAAACCCATACAAACTCAGCTTCAACATGAAACAAATATGTTTATGTCCCTACTTGATAAATCCTCCAGGCGGTTCCATATACAATTCCTCATCAATATCTCCATGTAGAAAGGTTATCTTTACATCCAACTATTCAAGCTCAAGATCTCATGTTGCCACTAAGCCCAAAATAGCTCTAATTGTATTCATTTTCACCACTGGCAAAAAAATCTCATCAAAATTGATTCCTTGGTGCTGAGCATGCCCCTTGACCACTAGTTTGGCACGGTATCATAGTATCATTTTCTACCTCCATCTTCATCTTTCAATTTATAAACCCACTTGTCTTTAATGGTTTTCTATCGGACAGAAGAGATACCAAAACCCAAATTTGGTTTGTCATTACAGAATCCATCTCTTCACACATTGCATCCGGCCATAAATGATGATAAGTATCCTTCATAGCATCCTTCAAGTTTGATGGCTTTTTTTTTTTAATCAGAGATCAATAATGTGGGCTCAGCCTCTATAGAAAACAGTAACTCATAATAGAACTTGGTTGGAAGCTTCCTCTGCCTAGTGGACCTTCTTACTGCAGAAACTTCACTAGATTTTTTATTCGAATTTGATTGCAGATTGGTGTCTTCAACAGAAACCACATGCTTATTTCTTGCAATGACTTTGTCCTTCTCAAATACAACCCCAGGCATATTCGAAACATCATTAATGTTCCTCTATTCAGAAAAACCATTCAAGTCTGAAATGTTCATGTTTTCTGACCCAAGCCGTGGCATGAGATAGTCATGTGTCTGCGGGTTAGAATTAACCAGTCGTGGTTGTGAATGTAGTGAAGGAACATGGTTGACCCCCACATCGTCCGAAGTTCTTTCACCGCTTGGAGAGTCATGTGGCACACTGTCCATCGTGGGACTCTGTGGCAGAAGCTGCGATTTGGACCGTGTGTTACCCACATTGGTTTGAGAATTACCCATAGTGGATAGTGTATTACCTGTAGCCTCCCAAATGTGACCTCCACACAGGGAACTATCCAGTTTAGAACCACTGCCTCCAACATTTGTCAAAGGTTGTGGCAGAATACAAAAATGAATGGTGTTAAGACGGAGAGAAGCAGGGAAGTGCGTGTTGCAATCCTCACCCAGGCTGGAAACAATTTGACTTTGGTCAAGAGAGGAATCCTCTGTGCCAATATCCCAATTTGGAAGCATAGAACTTGTTTCAGACAGAGATTGTGAGAAAATAGGGGTGAGTTGAAAAAATGTCACAGGAGGTTGAAATGGACTGATGGACACCTCCTCTTTGTGGAGACTATGGAGGTAAAACAGAAGTGTGAACATCACCATTATTAACAACATAATAATAGGACATCTTTCTTCTCATCATCCTGAGTCATACCCACCAAATTTGCTTGGTTGATAAGTGTATGGTTGATAAGTGTATTAAATTTGTTGAGGTGATTCGCCATGATCCCTCCTTTCATCTTTAATTTATATATTATTTTCATGATAAACATTTTGTTTGTAGTTGATTCTATTGCATACATGGCTGTAAGTTTATCCCACAACGCTTTTGCTGTCTTCTTAGTTGTGACATTGAAAATAAAGTTACTTGACAGCGAAAGGAATATTGTCACCTTTGCCTTCTTGTCCATGATTTCTCAGTCTTCATCCTTCATTGAAGTCAGCTTTTTCTATTTCCCCTCTATAACAAGCAAAATATCATGATTTATTAAGAGTGATTCCATTTGTACTTTTCATAGACCAAAATTCTGGCCTGAGAATTTCTCTATCTTTGACTCCTCCATAATTCTGGAAATTATTCTGTCATTTCCAATCAGCTTCACTCAAGCTCTGATACCAATTATAAATATGAAAGAGAGAATAAAAATGAAATATACAAAAAAAAAACTAAAAAGAAATAGAACACGGAGATTTATAGTGGTTCTACAATTGTCTACATCCACTCTTGAAGCAGTGGAATTATCTTATTAATCAGAAATAAAAGTTATGAAAATACATAACAACTTTTAAACATAAATACAACTTCAAATGACCGTCGCATATCCCTCAAGGAAGCTGAACAGGCAGAAGTAATTGGAGGGAAACATAGTTTAATCATTGGGCTTCACACCCCAACATGGAGATGGACAAATTTATGGGCTAATTCTATAAAATTAGAATAAGCATTATCATAAAAAGCGCACATGGAGGAATATCAACCTATCTTTTGTTGGGCATAGGATTTTAAACATGGAATATGAATAGCATGAAGTGTCATCTATTAATGTGTTGAAAATTGAGATTTAACAACGTGAGAAATAAGCACTAGAAACTACAATAATTTGCAGAGTGAAGCATCAGAGGTGATGAGAGGCAGATATGGCATAAAAAATATGGTGAGACAATGAAAAAAATTTATTATTTGAAAATACATTGCAATTCATTTTGTGAAGTCGTAGAAATGAGATATGGGGTTTTGTTTAAGACATTAAATAGTTTATGGTTGCACTTTAATTCTGAGGGATAACTTTTTTTTAATTAAAGTAACATATTTTGGAATGACAAATAATTTTGAATGGATAAATTGTGCGAGTGAAAAGGAAAATGTTTTGATAATTTTATTGGATAATATGAGGAAAATTTAAACAAAGCAGATACAGTTTTGATAACTACATTTAGTGATATTTCTATCAGGATTCAACTGTGTAGTATAACTACATTTAACTGCCCATCACAATGTATAATTTATGCTAATAGAAATAATATGTTCCAGTCAAGTTTTCCCTATTAATGGAAATGATGGTGTTAAGAGTCTCATAGTTAGAAAACATGTAAAATAGACATTATCTTAAGAATATTGGTACAAGTTAAATTTTGATGGGGGAAATAAAAGCAGCTCGGACGATAAGAGGAGATTATCTAGCTTTTGGCAGTAGGGACAAAAATGAAGCTGAATTTCAAGTTCTGATTTTGGGACTGAGACTAGAAATCAAAATGAAGATTTTCAAACTTTAAATTAAAGGGGACTCATTATCTGATCATTTATATTGTTGGATATTGGAGGCTTGGGAACACCTTTTCCATAAATGATGATAATTGAGCTCTTTCTCTAGGACTCCTCTAAGGAAAATTAGCATGATTTGACTAGCAATAAAAAATAATGATTAAACATCAATACTAGCATTTCTTGTAAGATATCCAGAGGATTAAGTGATTGTATCAAAGAAAACCAAGTGACTATTCAATTGGCTATGCAATTTGATCACACGTGCCTAGTGTAGCTTCTAAAATTCCATGTATTTTGGATATGGGCCCGTTTGGGTGCTGGAATACCAAATGCTGGATATGGTCAATTCTGGAAGATACATATCCTAGAAATGATTTCCGGAATATGGGCTGGACCTGTTTGGTTCACCCGGAAGATGACTGAGAAGATGCATAAATAATTTTAATTGTTTATTTCTTAATTTTTTTGAATACGGTGTGTATGTGTGTATATATACACACATACACATATCTATGTATATACACACATATATGTATATATATACACATATATATGTGTATATGTACATGTATGTATATATACATGTGTATATACACACACATGTATGTATACACATACATACACATATTTGTGTATATATACATATTTACACATATACATATATACACACATATGTGTATATATACATGTACATATATGTGTATATATACACATATATACACACATGTGTATATATATGTGTGTGTGTATACACATGTATATATATATATAATATACACATGTGTATATATACATGTGTGTATATACACATGTGTATATACATGTGTGTGTATACATGTGTGTATATATACATATGTGTATATATACACACATGTATATATACGTGTGTGTGTATATACACACATATGTGTCTGTATGTACACATGTATATACATACACACATTTACACACCTATCATGTCCCGGATCCGACAAGGTATTAAATTTGCTTTTGTAAAAATTGGAAATGGAATTCAAAATTCTAATTCCACCTATTTGTGGGAAGATGTGTATGCCCATTTTGGGGCAAAATTGGAATTTCAAAATTCCAATTCCAATTTTTTTGGATGGACACAAACATGGAATTGACATTATCTGAAATTAGATAATGTCAATTCCAATCAAATTCCAGCACCCAAATGGACTAGACCAATGAGAATTTGAGAAGTGGGAGAATTTGAAAGCGAATGAATAATATAATCTAACAAGAAGGATTTTTGGATTATATTGCAATGGTGGATTGTATTGCAATAAAAAAATAGTGCACAAAACTCTTACAAAAGGCAAAGCTATAAAGAAGATTCCAAAAATGATTTTAGATTGAAGGGATTTAGACTGGATGTCAGAGAAGTCCCTTCTCGTTCAAAGAGTGACCAAAATAGTCATGAAGTTTTAAAAAAATAGGGAAAGCAAATTGACAATGTAAAGTGTATAAATACAAAGCTTTTGAGGCATGGATCTGAGGGTGGAAACAATAGGAAGGAGAGGGTTTTCACTTTTCCCAATCTTATCCTAATATGGTCAACCACAAGATTAGGGGTCTCAATTAACCCACCATTACTTGGAAAATTATAGACACCCCAACATTGGAACATTTTTAAGAAGAGAAATGAAATGATAAATTTAGAGAGAGAAAATATATCTCAAGCAGGAAAATCCCATCACAGATATTGGCTGAAACAAGTTATGGAAGTTGTTTTTCCAACCAGAAATCATGCTAATAGAGAAATTTTTATGGATGGGCTACGAAAGGAATTAGAGAAGGAAAAATCTCTTAGGGGGAACCCCTTTGAAAGAGGAATATTAGGGTTTTGTCCTTATCAAAGCCCACAAAATTTGAGGGATTTTGGGAGTGAAAGGAAAAGTCGTGATGTCAACTTAATAAAATAGGTTGATGGCATTGAATCTAGAAAGAGATGTAATGGGATCAAACTAATACCTTTTTGATGCACCGTTTAGACTATAAAAAATTATCATATTTTGCTAATTAATTAACATGGTGGTGATTGATATACTTATATGTACCTTGTATTGTTGACATGTTAGGTTAATTATGGACTTATGATTAGAATTGAAATACCATGACGAATGCATAACTTTTTGGTTCGAATATATGAAAATGAATGAATATATTTTATGATTAACTCTTCTGAATATTATGGTATTTAATAGAATCTTATCTCAGAATTTGGATGTTTTTTGCATTGATGGATTTTTTTCTTCGTTGCATAAATGATGCTCTGTTCAAAGATTTGAAACTCCGTAAAGAGTTGATCGTGCGAATCAGTTACATAGTTGGACCTCTTTGAAGTTCCAACTTTCATGAAGATGAATTATTGTCAAAAGCTTGTTGACACATGGTGGCTCCTAAAGTCCACTTAGATTTAATTGCCCCGCCGTGCAAATAGAACCTTAAGTTCTATTTAACTTTTGTAGACATTACTTGGTGAGCGGGTAATGCCTTAGATTTGGATTTGAATAAAGGTTATGCCCATATATCCCATCAGTTAGTTAGAATAGAAGTTAGTAGGTATTCAATAATTATAGGAGTTATTATATTTTGCAAGTTGTAATCAGAAAGCCTATTTCGCTTCTAACGGGGTCCAATTTATGAAAATAGCAAGTTGATCTAAAGATTTTGTTAAGATCCCGCCAGAGGAAGAGCAGGGCCCTCTCAACCGAATGGAGGTGATATTGTATGCATTTTCTTTCAAGTACTTGAATTTCCATGTTCATGCAAATTCATCTTTTGAATTATTCAATCTGAAAGTTGTATTTGGATTTGTTGTTTACCTAGTTAATCTTACCATTTGATGCATTGTTTATCAAAATCAGTTCCATATCAAGTTTATGAATTTAGTTTTAAATTATTGCAAGAGTAATTAGATTCATTACTAGAAGTTCTAACATAGATGAATTACATGCAATCAGAATAGTTTGATTCCTCAAGATCAATAGGTCATTTCTGCTAAATGTTTAGTTGTTTTAATTTCAAATTAGAATTCCATAGGAAATCTTAGTCAACTATGTTCAATCAGTTTTAGAATTTGTTATTTCTAAATCAGTAGATGTCTTAGTGTTTAATCAATAGGTCTGTTCAAAGCTTCAAGTTACGAATTGGAAGTATGAAACCCTCTCAGGTTAAGATAAAGGAAGAACTCCTAGAAGCTCCTATTGGAGCATGATCTACAAGCCAGTCATTGTTCTACAGTGAAAACCCAAAACTAGTACCATTCCTTATTGCAGACAGCCTTCGGACATGCCTGGTTCGACTATTGATGCATTAAATTAATGATGCAAGTTGTGACAACAACGACCTTGCCAATCATTTTTGGTGCCATTGTTGGGGATTAAAATATGTAGTTGCTAAAATTTGAAACCTTAAGCGTCGATAAGGACTTTAGTTTGAACCATTGATGAGACAAGCCAGAGATCCATAAGGTAGATTTCTTTCAGGAAAATTTTCCAACCATTTGGATAATTAGGGCTCTGGTATATCAAAAGAACGATAGGAAAATATTGAAGAAGAGGAAATAGAACAAGAACAACTACTTGTACGAGAAGAACCACAAAAAAGAAACATGGTTGATAGAGATGCTAATAGGAACCCACTTGATAGGACATTTCAATATCCTATTGATCTCAATAGGAGAAATGATGGTCCTCCTATGAAAAACATCTCACCTTATGTTTTACCAACTTTCAAGGAAAATACATTTGAAGATCCTAATCAATTCCTTTTTGAATTTAAGGTTTTGTGTCAAACATATGATTATACAACTGATACTCAGAAGTCAAAATTGTTCCCTTCTACTTTAAAGGAATCAACTTTGAGATGGTTTATGGGATTAGGAGTAGCATCAATTTCAACTTGGGCTGAAATGTAAACATCACTTCTTGATAAATACCAAGATTATTGTCGAGTAAGAGACGGGAAAGAAGAGTCGTTAAGAATGAGGAAAATGGAGGATGAAATCCTCAAAGAATATGTTGATAGATTTCAGTTTGTCCATATGATAATTGCTAATGGATTGGATGCGGAGATTAGATAGACCATTTTTCTGCAAGGTATCTATGATGATTCAAGGGAAGGCCTAAATCTGATGGGAAAGGTGATATCAATATACTTTTAATAGAATAAATCATTGAAATATCTAGGAACTATTCTAGGACCAGAATGGGGACTAGATGTTCTAGGAGGAAGGCTTTGTCTCCTGATGTGTCCTAAGCTATGGAAGAAATTGCAAAATTCAAAACTGATATCCTACTTCATCTCATTAGTCAATCTAATAATAACACTGAACCATTAGCTATCTATTGTTCCAAATGTAGAGGAAACCACATTCTGTGGGAATGTCCTTTGAACCATGTTGACCTCTATGCAATTTGTGAAAAAACCTCATTCTACTAGTACCTGCAATATCATTTCTAATATTATGAATCAGTTGAATAAACCCACTATGGTATAGGAAGACCTTAATTGTATAGGATAGAGATCCAAGAACCTCAGATTCAATTCTAATCAAGGAAAATATGGACCAAACAACAATTGGAATCAAAACTCCCAAAATAATTCAAATAAGTGGAATCCTCAATATCCAATGCAGCCTCCTAATATGCCTTGGGGACCACCATGGGGAGATCCCGAATGGGTAAATCCTTAATGTAACCAACCACAATGGCAGAAAAACTAACAATAGTGGCAGAAAAACCAACCACAATGGTAGAAAAATCAGCCACAACGGCAACAAAACTGAAATCAGTTTCAACCATAGAAAAATCAAGGTGCAAAGAGACCTTGAGGTCAGACCCCACCACTTCTCATTGGACCCAATCAATCAAATGAACTAGTAAACCAACATAAAATACCCAAAATGTTCCAAATCCAAAGAAAAATAGGACACAACAAACTCATAACATTGATCCTAACACTGATGGTTTGAATTTTATTGAGATTAATGATATTCATTCAAGAAATCAAAATGTTCCCTTCAGACATGATGTCACAGGTTAGAAGGGTAGAGGGAAGGTAAAATGCCAAAATAAACTCAAATTGAGGATAAAAATGAACATGTTCTTAATAAAGAACCATTTCCAGAGATTTTCAAAAAGGATCAAGAAGCTCTTGATAGCTCCTGGACAGATCATGACAATATAATGGATTCACAACTCCTGAGAGAATTGAAGAAAATAAACATTGAAATTCATTTTCTTCAAGCTATCAAGGATATTCTTGAGATAAACTAATTGATAAAATCACCCTGTATCAAAACACCAGGAAGAAAAAGGAAAATGCCTCCAAAAATTCAAGTTGATGTAAAGCTTACTGATGTTTTATCAGGGAAATTGCTTCCACAAAAATATAGTGATCCTTGAAGTCTAATGATTACCTTAAACATAGTCAAGGTATAAATACCTAATGTGCAGATAGATTCAGGAACAACTAATATTATCACTACTGATACAACTGAAAAATTAGGCTTTACAAATGTTCAACCCACCACAATTGTGCTTCAATTGGCAGATCAATATATCACCAAACCTGAGGGGGTTTAGGAAAATGTCACAATTACTATTGAGACTTAGGACTACCCTCTGACTTCCTGAATTTGAAAGAAAGAAAAAAAGAAATGGGTTATCCAATCATTTTGGGAAGACCTTGGTTAGAAATAGTTGCAGCATTGATAGACTGTAGATCTGGAAGTATGACAATATCAAATGGTTTTAAGAAAAAAGAACTCTCATTGTATCCTCCAGCAAAACCCACATTCCAAAGTGATACATCATTGTGGATAGATGAGGAAATGGATATAGAGGGGGATGGATTGGTTGAGTTGGCTATGGTAACATTAATGGATCATTTTACTAAGTTTCAAGAATTTGTTCAGAATGAGGAGGATTTTGAGACAAATTTACAAGAATGTGTGTCTCAAAAAGACATGGTGAAAGAGGAAGCAAATAAACAAAAAGGAAATTGGTGAAACAAATTTACAACTTTCATCTGTACATCCTTGCCCCTTGAACACACTTATTGAAGATTCAATAGAAGAATCAAGTAAAACAAAGCAAATTTTGATACATGATAATAAACCTCTCTTTATAAGTTCAACGTCGTTGGCCAAACAAGAAAACAAGTTAAAAGAGATGTTCAAAAAACATACCAAAGAATTTTCCTGGGAATATTGGGATATGAGATGGATTCATCTGGAGATGTGTACCCATTACATATACACTAAAGATGTGAAGCCTGTGAGACAAGGGCAGAGAAGAATTCATCCAATCCTTAGAGATTTTGTGAAATAGGAAATATAAAAACTGCTAAAGGTAGGATTTATTTATCCTATTTCTAATAGTCAGTGGGTTTCCCCATTGGTTATAGTGCCCAAGAAAAATGGTAAGTGGCAAGTATGTGTATATTACAAGGAATTAAATAAGGCCACAAAAAAAGGATTATTTTCTTCAGCCTTTTATAGACTAGGTACTTGACAATTTTTCTGGAAGTAGTTATTTATCTTTTCTTGATGGATTTATTGGGTACAATCAGATCCAAGTAGCTCCTGAAGACTAAGAAAAGACCACATTTACTTTCCCTTGGGGACCATATGCTTACAGGGCCTTTCCTTTTGGCCTTTGTAATGCTCCTACTACTTTTCAAATAGTTGTTTTGTCTATTTTTACAGACCTTACTACCTCTTGTGTAGAAGTGTATACGGATGATTTCATCGTTCATGGGATGATTTCACCGTTGATGCAGGACAGTGTAATCTAATATTCTAATTTGTGAAGAATAGAGAACAGGGAAGTTAGATGAAAAAGTGTATCAGATCATATTTATGTGCTTACATGGAACTGTAATCAGGTATAGTTGATGCTACTACAACAGTTCAAAAGCTTTGTGATCATTGTATTGATCTAGTAAGGTGGTGACTCTTCTTGTAAAGGGTTGTAGACCTATTTATAATTGAGCAGTGAGCTCTAGGTAGTGATCCTTAATGCAAGTGCACTCTTCATATTGTAAGACAATATTTTCTATAGATTATTAGCTTGTGGGTTTCATCCCCACTATGGTTTTTCCCCTAACAGGGTTTCTACAGTAAAAATCCATGTGTTATGGTGTGAGGTTTATTTTTTTTATGTTCTTGCATTTTTTCTATTTTGTATGCATTAAGTGGTTTAAGAATCAATTTTAGTGAGATAAATTTTATAGAACACTGATTCAGCCCCCCCCCTCTCAGTGTTCCTTAATCTCAACAATTGGTATCAGACTAAGGTCCCTTGAAGGAATTCTAACAACTTGAGGGAGATCTAGGAAGGAACAATGGATTCAGGTTTGCAAGAAAAACTTTTGGTTGCTTTGGAGGATCTTGATTAATCCAAAGGTGAAGTAAGAATGTTGCAGGATGACCTAAGAGAAGCTAAAGATTTCATCACAAATCTAAAAGCACAATTGAAGCAAGATAAGGTGAAGAGAAGAGAACTTTATGACCAATTACAAAAAAAAATATAATGACAGCTCAGATGATGAACAGTTGAGTCAAGATCTGAAAGAAAAGACCAAAGAGTGTGAAAAACTCAAGCAAGAGAATGCCAACTTCAAGTGTGAGATGTAATATATGGTGATGAAGATGACCAGGGAGATTGAGGCTAAAAATAATAATGAAGAAAACCTAGAACATTTCTTGAAGGAGAGATCTTATGAATGCAATAGACTTGTTGTTGATCTTCGGGGAGAAAAAGTATGTTGAAGAAGAACTCAGCGGTGAACTTGTGATAGCCAATGACTACAAAGAAAAGTTCATGATCAGTTCAGCCAATCTTGATTCATTGCTTAAAATTTAAAGGATTCTAGATGAAAAGAGAGGTCTTGGATATGAGGAAGGTGAGACTTCTAAATCTACTCAAAACAGACCCAGATCTAACAAGCCAAAGCCTAGATCTGAAAAGAAGGAAAACAAGAAGCCATAAATAAGAAAACCCAATGCTCAAAGGATTGATGGTAAGTGCTCTATCTATCATAAATTTGGTCATAAAGCCATACATTTTAGGAATAGGATGAATAATAATAATACATCTTTTTCTAGTCAATTCTTTAGGTACAATAATAATGGTCATAAGGCAAGTGAGTGCAGAAGTGTTGAGAAGAACAATTCTTCCAACAAAGGTAACATCAAATGTTATGCATGCAATGGATTTGGACACATTGCTAAGTAGTGCACAAGAAAAAGAAGACAGATGAACATCAAAAACAAACAAAGGAATGTTGTTTGTTACAAATATAATAGATATGGACACAGAGAAAGGAATTGCATGAGAAATAATGAGAACAACAAAGGTCTGGTTGACAGAAGCAAGAACAAGCTAGGAAAGGATAAAGGAAAGGAAAAGGGGAATTTTGAAGAGATAAATAATGAAATGAAGAAAATATGGGTTAAGAACAATGCTGAGAACACACCAGAAGGGTCCACACCTAGATCTGGTGCTAGCAATTCCTCAGTGAATTGAAGATAGGCCTTTGGCCTAGGGGGAGCTTATAAGATAAATTCAATGAGCCCCCTAAATATGTTGATTCCTGAACTTTCTAGGCATGGAGAAGTTGTAGTAAAATAGTATGGAGGTCTTGGATCTTTTTCCAGATGATTATGAAAATATTGGAAGATGTGCGACAAATTTCTGTGAACACAAATAGTGAAGAAGGTGTTTTGAAGATATTAGGGAACAAAGCATTTATTACACCTATAAATTAGGTAAAGATAAAATAAAAGGTAGGTTGTGAGAGTCATTTTTCACATTGCAATCAAGATAACAAGCGAAGAAGAGCTTTGAAGGCAAATTCCATCAAAATCAAGGTGAAGGAAGTCATTTTACAAGGTGATTTGTGTGAAAAAAACCCCCAGTTTGGTAAAAAGGTATATCTCTGTGAAAACATCTGCAAATTAAAGTTGTGAAGATGAATACCCCAATCATTGTTGACATTACTGAGAGGCCACAACCAAAATTTAAGAAGCATCCATACAAATCTGTCAAAGTAGATCAAAATGGTGCACTCCCTGATGCGCCATACAGAGTTTTTCATGTGGAGGATGTTAGGGCATACATCCATTCAAGTTTGGAGGATCTTGGCACTAAAAAGAGAAATTAATTTTACAACACCAAACTCTTAGGAGAATATTGAGAAATGAAGCCATAATTTCAAGCCCTAGTGGAGAAGAAATTTTCTCAATTCACACATTTCCTATACATTGAAGAGGAGGATTTGATACGTTATACCCTTAGCAGGATTCATGGATAGTTTATATGGCTTAATCAACCAATCAAGATCACAAAGGAGGTGATTCAAGTAGTTACTAGATTGTGGGCATCCGGTGTGATACCAGTGCTGAAAATTTGTGAAGAATGATATAGTACATGATGTTACTGGAGTGGTGGCTGAAAAAAGAGGTATAACAATCAACGACATAATACATGATGATGTTCAATTTGCATATATGGTCATAGGCTAAAACATTTATCATTCCAACCGAGACAATTATGTGTCTGAAATGACTATATAAACTACTTACCAGATGCTCAAATAAATTAAGGAATTTGACCTATGTGAAGTGATGGGAGGACAACTTATTGAAAAATAACAAAGATCAAGAAGGAAAAAAATAAAATTTTCAAGTTTGGAACTTTCATATTGTGTATATTTTCTCCTTTATGAAATATTTTCCAGGAGTTGGTCCAAGAATTTGGTCTGGTGACAGACTAGTAGCAGTGCTGATCAGAGAACTAATGTATGGAATGACTAGTGATATGAGGACAACAACCATATGGGGTTATTTCAAGGCATTTTAGAAGTCAATGCATGCAATAGAAAGTATCCATAAGTCCATAGTGGAAAGATATGAGAACCTAGAACCACCCCTAGCTTTCCTCGAAGATACAAGAATGCATCCTTAGGTAAAGGTTTTGTGAATATGTTTGCACATTGTTCTTTAGTATTCACATATTCCAACCTTACTTCCTTTTCCTGAACCAATTCTCTCAAGAAATGATACTTTATTGCAATATCCTTAGTCTTAGTATGCATCACAGGGTTCTTTGAAATGTTAATAGCACTAGTGTTTTCATAGTATAAAATAACTAGTTCTTTGATTTCCTCCTTCATACCTGACAATAGTTGTTTGAATCATATGATATTTGAACAATTTACTGCTGCATCAACATACTCTGCCTCTGCTATAGACTGAGAGATGCAATTTTGTTTCTTGTTGGTCCAAGAGACTAAACTCTTTCCAAGGAATAATGCTCCACCACTGGTGCTCTTTTTGTCATCAACACTTCCTTCCCAATCAGCATCAGTAAAACTCTTCAAATCAAAGTTTCCTCCTTTCTTATACCATAATCCATAATCTTCAGTACCCTTAAAATATCTCAGAATCCTTTTAATAGCCATCAAATGATTCTCTCTAGGATTAGCTAAAAACCTTGCAACAATACGAACTGCTAATGCAATATCAGGTCTAGTGTGAACAACATATTGAATTTTACCAATCACAGATCTGTAGGTAGTATGTTTTACGTCCTTTGAGTCATCATCCTTAGACACCTTATGTCTAGTAGACATAGGTGTCCCAACTGGTCTGGAATCTTCCATTCCAAATTTCTTCAGTATCTCTTTGATGTATTTATACTGAGTAATGTAGATACCATCCTTCATCTGATGAACTTGTAAACCAGGAAATAATTTTATTTCTCCAAACATAGACATCTCAAATTCCTTACTCATAGCTTCAAAGAATGCTTTGCATAAATCATCATATCCAGTGAATAGTATATCATCAACACATATCTCTGCTAATAGTATCTTGTTTTGATGTCCTTCTTTGATGTATAGGATACTATTGTCATTAGTTCTCTAAAATCCAATAGTTACTAGGTAACCATGCAATCTTTCATACCATGCTCTAGAAGCTTGCTTCAGTCCATACAAGGCTTTGTACAATTTCCAAACCATATTCCTTTTATTAGGATCAACAAAATCTTCAGGTTTCTCAGTATAGACTTCTTCTTCCAAAATTCTATTCAAGAATGCAGATTTTACATCCATTTGGTATACCTTGAAGCCTTTATGTGTTGTGTATGCCTGAAGAGTTATGACTCCTTCAAGTCTTGCAACAGGAAAAAAATTCTCTCAATAATCAATACCCTCTTATTGAGCATATCCTTTACACACTAATCTTGCCTTGTTTCTAGAAACTTCACCTTTTTCATTCATCTTGTTTCTGAAAACCCACTTAGTACCAATCACATTCTTGTCTTTTGGTCTAGGTAAAAGAGTCTAGGTTTTGTTCTTTTCTATCAGTTCAATCTCTTCATTCATGGATTCAATCCAAATTTCATCATTCAACGCATATTTAATGGATTTGGGTTCAATTTCACTAAGCAAACATTTACCTTTAATTTTGTTCCTTGTCATTATACCTTCTGTCTGATCTCCAATCATTTTCTTAGGTGCATGATGCCTTATGACATATTTGGCAAGTACAGGTTCCTTCCTTTTTTATTCTGGGCTTACTCCATTTGGTTCACCATGCTCAAACATCTTGTTCTTCTCTTCTGAATGATACTCACATTCCACTGTCTGAGACTTGGGTGCCTCTGTCTGAGACTCGGTTCCCTCTATCTTAGACTCATTTTATTCAGTGTGAGACTCGATTTCTTCAGTTAAAAGCTCAGGTTGCAACAAGGTTTTTGCTGATGAATTCAGTAGTTGACATGGTTGTTGTCTAATCACCATTGCATGTGTCTAAAGGTATAGTATTAGGTTCATAATACACAAAGTTTATGTAGTCCTCAGGCTCTCTACTGCTCTGATCTTCACTTCTCTCTACAAACTCACCAATCTTTACATGTACACTTTCTATGAATTTATGAGTGGAAAGATTCAAACATTTATATGCTTTGCTTTTACAGGAGTAGCCTAGGAATATACCTCCATCACCTTTTACATCAAATTTTCCATTTCTTTCTTCCTTTAAGATGTAACATTTACTTCCAAATAATTTTAAATAACAAAAATTGGGTTTATAGCCATACCATAATTCAAAAGGTGTCTACTCAGTACCTTTCTTCAATTGAACTCTGCAAGGTGTGAATTGTAGTGTTGATAGCTTCCTTCCAGTATTTGGTTGCAACATTCTTTTCAATCATCAAGGTTCTTGCACAATCCATAATAGACCTGTTTCTTCTTTCTGTTATCCCATTTTGTTGTGGTGTACCTAGGGCAGATACTTGTCTCTTGATTCCTCTTTCATTGCAGAATTCATTGAACTCATTAGAAATGAATTCACCTCCTGTATCAAATCTTAAGCATTTAAGTTTCTTTCATGTTTCCTTCTCAACTCTGGAAAGGTACCACTTAAACTTGTGAAAAGCTTCTAAATTTTCTTTGAGAAACATAACAGTCATCATTCCAGAATGGTCATCAAAAAATAGAATGAAATAATTCTCTCCTATGTAACTTGTTGTTCCAATTGGTCCACACAGATCAATATGCACTAACTCCAAGACTTCTTCAGTATTGTAATTCTTGCTCTTGAAACTAGTTTTGCCCATCTTCCCAATTTGACATTGTTTGCATAGTGCCAATTCAGGTTTCTTCAGAATAGGAATACCTCTTACCATTTTGTTCTTGCTTATGTTGACCAGGTTATAAAAATTCACATGACAGCCTTTTATTCCATAACTAGCTTTCTTCTACTTGTGCAATAAAACATGAATTTTCAGTGAGATCAAGATAGAATAGATTACCTTTTTTTTGCCTACCAGTTCCAACTAGGTTTCCCTTACCATCCAGGAGATTGGCCTTACCATTCATGAATTCTACCTTGAAACCAATGTTATTCAGATGTGCCACCCTTAGTAAATTACACCTTAGTCCTTCAACCCAATAAGCATTATCATATTTGATTCCTTCTGTTAGAGAAATGCAACCTTTACCTTTCACATAGCAAGGTCATCATTCCCAAAACTAACACTCCCACCATCATAGTGCTTAAGATGTTCAAATTTAGTTTTATCACCAGTCATGTGGTGAGAACAACCACTATCAATTATCCAAGTGTCATATTTATGCTAATATGAGAGTAAAGTGCAGTCTTTTTATTATCTTCATTGTCTGACTCATCCTTAATAAAAATGTAAACCATTTCATCTTCATCTTCATCACTATTAGAATCTTTTGCAATATAACAAGATTTCTTACCTTTGTCCGTGTAGCTTTTGTAACTTTTGAAATCTTTCTTTCCTTTGTACTTGTTGAATTTTCTCTCACCTTTTTCTTCTTTGTTTGGACACTTAGCAACATTGTGACCAACCTCATCACATGAAAAGAAAATCAATGGTATTCTTCTTTTGTACTGTCATTTTCCTTTGGTAGCTCTCTTTGCAAGTAGTGCTTCAATGATCTCCAGATCTTCATCCTCGAAATCATCATCACTATCACTGTCAATCTGTTTTCCTTTTGATTTTCTATCCATCTTACCAAGGTTTAATTTAGCTTTGAATGTAGACTCAAAATTTCTAGGATTAGGAGAATAATTGTCAAAATTGTCCAACTCAAAAGTGGTTAGCCTTCCAAGCAATGCATCTAGAGTTATATCATTACTGCACCTCATATCTTGAATAGATGAAACTCTTATTGCATTGATAAGAAGTAAATTTCTTAATACCTTACTAACCATTGTTTTGTCTTCAATTGTTCCACCAGCAGCTCTGATGGCACTGACACTTTTCTTGATTCTTTCACTATATTTTTTAATGTCTTCTCCTTTCATTTTCATCTGATCAAAATGACCTCTGAGACTTTCTGCTCTGGCTCTCTTTACATTGTCATCTCCTCCATGTATATCATGTATTTTCTTCCACATATCATAGGCAGTAGGGCTATCCTTGACTTCAAAAAATTTTGAATAGCTGAGTGAAGAAGCTATATCAATCATCATTATATTATGATTCTTCATGTCCACCATCTGATCCACAAACATAGGTCTCGGCAGTTCCACATACTTGTGATCCAAGAATTATAAACCAGTATCTCCAATAGTAGATAGATTTAGCCTCATCAAATCTTGTCATGCAGTGAAGTTGTCTTTGTTAAG
This sequence comes from Thuja plicata, assembly GCA_018584345.1. Classification (NCBI taxonomy): domain Eukaryota; kingdom Viridiplantae; phylum Streptophyta; class Pinopsida; order Cupressales; family Cupressaceae; genus Thuja; species Thuja plicata. The sequence goes on from MU226145.1 coordinate 818,386, forward strand.
CTTGGGGATCTCCCTTCTGTAAGACATCTCTGACCTTTAGCTTAGGCCTTGAAACCTTCCTTGAAAGCACCAAAATATCTGATACCAATTTTTGGAAATGAGTTGAGTAACTGAGAGGGGAGGGGTGAATCAATTACCACAAAAACAAATCCAATTCCCTTAGATGTCTTAATCAAATTTATCATTGTTACTTGGTTAACAAAGATATTCTGGTGTTACTTGGTTAACAAAGCAATCTTAAAATATTAATTGTGATTATCCTTTAGTGATTAAGTGTATAAACATAAAGCATAAATAAAATATTATGTACACAGATGACACCAAGATTTAATGTGGAAACCCAATCTGGGAAAACCACCAATTGCAACTAGTTATTGTTTTTCACTCTTCTCAAGTGAGCCCTGTTAGGAGTTAACTCTGTTAAAGGTTACAATACACACTGTTAGGTGTGACCCTGTTAGAGGATTTAATCACCCTGTAAGGAGTGTCCTTGTTAGAGGTCTTCAAACACTTCAAAGTAGAAATGTCACCTTGTGAGAGGATTTATGAAAGGCTGTTAAGTCTACTCTGTAAAGAGATTTGGATCACTGCTACAATTGTTAGAGTGTAACAATGGATTGACATGTTTGATGAAGCAACTATCTTTGCTGATTTAGATCTCTTCTCTGGTTTAAACTAGATCCTCACTGATCAAATATTCTATGCAGATCTGTTTGGATGTTCTATCCTTAATCATAATCCCATATGATTTCACCTTCACTCTTCATATCAAAACCCTACCATATATTTATGCTCAATACTTCTCCTACATTCAATCCAAACTTGACCTTGTATATATATGACAGGCCTTGTCAAGTCGTCTTGAATAAACTTCCAAATAAATATTAAAACTTAAGTTTGTCTGCTTCATATAACCAATTAAACATAAAGTGTAAACTGTTGTTAGTCAGCTGACACTAAAAGCATAACTTGGTTAACACTATAATCCTTCAATGCCCGACCTTTACTGTATTGCTCGAGTGAACTCGGTTAGAACTTAAAATTACTTTGGTCTTCTTCACTTCCTGAGAGAGCTTGGCATACACTAACTATGTTTGGTTTAGGTATAGACATTGTGTAACATCACTACATTTGTGTATACATCAATGACATTACACAATTGAATAATTTCAACAGTTGATAAGAGTGACACTGATTTTACCTTCATTTCTATTAAATAATAATATTCTGAGACTGTAGATCCCATGTCTAATAGTTCTACTAATTTCTTTGTTGAAGAGAAATCCCTAGCTGCTCAAATTGTCAAAAAGGATGATTGGGTGATTGACAGTGGATTCTCTCATCATATGACTGGTGACAAGGTGAAATTTATGAATTTTGAGAAGTATGATGAAGGTATGATAAGATGGGGAGATAATTCTAGTGGAATGATAAGAGGAAGAGGATCTATTTCAATGGATGGAAAGAATAAAGCATATGATGTACTATTTGTGAAAGGTTTGAGACATAATATTCTCAGTTTTGTACAATTGTTGGAAAAAGGATATGGCCTACATTTCAAGAATGACCAGTGCAAGATCTTGAACAACTATGGGAAGGATATTTCTATAGGATCAAAGACAAGAGGTAATATATTTCATTTCAATACTAATCTAAGAAGTTGTTTGATTGCACAAGTAGATGAAAACTAATTATGGTACAAGAGGCTATGTCATGTAAACTTTGATAACATTGTTGCTATAAGTTCTACCTCTATTGTTAGACATATTCCTAGAGTAAAGAATCCTACTAATGTTATTTGTAAGGAATGTTAATTAGTTAAGAAATCTGATGATTTTCTTTTGCATGCTTATACTGATGTTTATTGGGCATGAAATGTTGATGACAGAAAGAGTACACATGATGCTGCATTTTTTCTTGGGAAAAGATTGGTTTCTTGGTTAAGTAAGAAACAAGATTGTATAACTCAATCTACTGCTAAATCAGACTATGTTGTTGATGCTATAAATTGCACACAAATTTTTTGGATGAAGCAAATGTTGAAGAACATTGGGATAAGTTTTGATGGGCCAGTGTTTATTCATTGTGATAACACTAGTACAATGAATATGTCAAAGAATCCAGTTATGCATTTGAAGACTAAACATATTTCAATTAAGTATCATTTCTTGAAAGACAAGGTTGCAGAGAAGGAGATTAGATTGGAGTATATTACCACAAAGGAACAAATAGTAGATATATTTACAAACCTTTGCCAAAGGATGCCTTTCAGTATCTCAGAGGTATGCTTGGGGTGAGATCCCCTCCTTGTGAGAACTAATTGATGCAGGAATGCATTGGTCTAGTGGCTTTCAGAGCTATATCATTTTCTAGACTTGATGTATGGATCTACTCCTCAGGGGGAGTGATCGTAGGAACAAAATAGAACACATTTGGGTGCTTAAGCACCTGGTTATTGCATGCATGAAGATTTGAAAAGCTACACCTTGCAGAGGAAATATGGTTAGAAGTAGAGTAATGGCACCCTTTTCCATTGATGTCAAAGGGGGAGAAATTCTATGAAGAGAGACTGTGGAAAATCCCTATTGTTTAAGGGAGAGTTGTGAAGAGGATATTGAGAAGATTGTATTGAGATAGGTACTTTTTGGATTGATGGATTTTCTCATATATTTCCATCAATTCCAAAGGGGTATATTGTTGGAATTGGTTTTTTTTGTATTTATTGGCATTCATGTTTTGTCCCTAATGTTAGCATATGTTTCTGATGAGATAGATAGACTAGTTATCACGGGTGCAACTAACAGAAGTGTACGGGCACTATATGAATATTTCATAGTATGAGAAGATGGGGATGTGTACTAGGATGAGATTTTATCTTATATCTAAGGTCCCTTGATTTTATGTTTATACTTGTTTGAGTTACAACAATTTTGGTGAAGACAATTTGTTGAATAGTGGTATAGAATTGTGACAGAGTTAATATCTGAGTTTTGAGGATAACTTGCGTACGAGATCGATCCATGTTATGCGAGATTTAGGAATGTAAAAATCCATGTTGAGGAATGTTTTTTATGATTCTTGGGTTGCAAGACTCTTGGTGACGTCAGTGTGGTGTGTGTTCTAGAGAAGACCTATGTTGAGGCCGACTTTAGAGTTGTAGCGTGTATTATGGATGGTGAGAATGGATTATGGATCTTGGATTATATTTTATGGATTGTAATTTATTTTTACTTGGTATAGGTACCGTGTGTATCTTAGCAAGGGGTTATTTAATTAATTTTGCATTCGGAAAGTCTTAATTGGCTGACCTAATTGTTTATTGTAATCTTGTATATAAGGAAGTTGTTTTCTTTTGTGGAGAAGTGTGATGATACTGCAAAGTGTGGAAGCTAGGAGCTTGTATTTTCAAAGTTTGTTGAATGCAGAGAAGTGGTTGTGATTTAAGAATTTTATTAGAACTATTTTAGAAAATTTGTAGCTATCATTCGGTTCATTGAATTGTATATCTTTTATACATCTTTATTTCGCACAGTATGTCTTCAAGGTGGATTTAACCTTCTTTAGGTAGTGAGCCTATTGTTTCTCATGACTCCTAACAAGGTTTTTCCTTTAACAGGGACTGTGTACTGTATGTAATAATCAGCTCCTAATAGGGATACTATACTTTCAGTGCATTATTTTTGGGTGCTAATTCCCACCAAGGTTTTTCCCTTTATAGGGTTTCCTTGACAACAAATGGTTTTGTTATGGTGTTGTTGATAATATGTTCAGAATTGCATTTATCTTTTTATTGTTAAAGGTTAAATTTTTAATTACTGGCACACAACTGATTCACCCCCCCCCCCTCTCAGTTGTTCTAGTGGAATATTATTGCTAACATTCTCAACTAGTCAAGGTCTTCTTATCCATGGATCAAGCTTTTTTCCCTCATTGAAGGCCAAGGAAAGGAGTATCAAGGAAGGAGATACACTTACCTCTATACTCATCCAAGTCTTGTTTCTTCTTGTCAATCAATCTTTATGGAAAATTACATCATCCATTGCACAAGGTTTTTTCTTTCATGATTTCCTTTTGGGGTTTTTTGTTGAGCCAAATTTATTGCATCAACATATTTGATCACATTTAAAGAAGAATTTTTATTTCTAAGGTATGACATACTTCATTTATTTAGATCTAGCCTTTGTTATATGAAAAAATGCTTTCATTTCCTTTATTCATTTTCAAGGTTGATTCCAAACGGGGGTTTGACTAAGGAAAACCAATTTATCCAACCTTGTTTTCCATTTTTCTATGTATAGGAATAGGTGGTGCAGTTGTCAGAACTAATATGGAAAGTTCATGATTTGATAGAGCGAGTGTGAAAGTTTCAAGAAAATTTGTAGGTAACACAACATCTCAAATGCTTTGTACCTAATTATAGAATGTCCCAAGCATTCTTTACCATGCAATATCATCCTAATCTTGGACTGTAAGTTAGTACTGATTTCTGGTTAGCATTGAAACCCATGAGAAATCTACATCATATTTTTCCAAAAACACTCTAGGTTTCCAATATTTGCATTTGTCTAATCAATCTATACATTCTTCTCCTATTCTATCATCACAACATGATAAATTTTTGTTGGAGCTTCTTAAAGCTAACTTAATTACTCTTCCTTTCAAAAAAAAAAAATAGCAAACACAAACAAGACAATTCTTCTATTTGTATGTATCATCAAATCCATGGTCATAAGACTATTGAATGTTATGATTTGAAATGTAAAATTCAAGAATTCATTGATTGTGGTATGATTCAAATGACATGTAACAATTAATGGAAACTTTTTGGCAAGTTGGATGTGTTTTCATTGATGTCAACATATCAATAGGATTTCTCAGAAGGTTTGATTTCTTGATGCCAACATATTTGTTGTCTATTTTGCAGTGGAACAGGATGTTCAGAGGTCCGATGAGGATCGGTCTTAGCATATGAGGAGTTGTACACCTCATGGGATGATGATGAGGTCGTCTAATTGGTCCATGTCAAATTTTAGGGGCTGACATGAAGATCTAGATGAGTTATGAGTTCACAGAGGGTGACTGGCAGACAATGAAGTGACAGAGTCACAGAGATTTGTTTGGTGAGAATTCTTAGGCTGATATTTTTGGTTTCACTTAAGGAGTGTGTTCAAGACATGTCTAGGTTTTCTCAATTCAAAGGGTTAGTGATCCAGAGGTTCGCGAGACATTTTTCAAAGGTTACAATTGTTGGTGACAGTATTCTAAAGGTCTTGCACAAGAGATGTGTGTAAATCCGATAGTATGGATGGGTTCGGATGTTTTAGTGATATTCATGATTCCTATGAATTTTCTTGGATTATTTCCCTGATGAGTTGGAAATATAAATTGATTAAGGTGATGATTTTTGGAGGTAATTTAAAGTTGGTGTTAAGTTTTCTTGTGTTCTTGGTGGACTTGAATAGTAAAATGTTTTAGGGTGATCGGTAAATTTTTTTATGGATTAAAGTTTGTTTGATCAAGATCATTGACTTTGGCACAAGATGATGGAAATTGAAGTTAGGTTTTTTCCAACCTAATTTCTTGATATAAGTGTTGATTAATTGGGGAAAATGTGTGGTTTCTCATGTGAAGGATTGATCTCGAACACCTGTGATTTCTCATAGAAGAAATTGTGAAGATCTACTAAAGTTTGAATTGCTCATCTGAAGGCATCGGAGAGAATTTAAATAGAGATCTATATTTTACTTCAATGGGACTGACCTTGGCATAAGTTAGATGCTACTATTCAGTTCATAAATTATCAAATTATTGTCTAATTGGCTATTATAGTGGCTTGTAAGGCATTGAGTTGTCCTAGAGTTGTAGCCTTTTTGTATTTGAGAAGTGAGCTCTAGGCAGTGCGCCTAAATGTGAGTGCATTCCCCATAATTATAATAAGGTTATACTTCTAACAAGGTATTTTATTATTGTGGGTAATCATCCCTACTGTGGTTTTTCTCGTAACAGGGTTTCCACAATAAAATTAGTGTGTCCAAGCGTTGTGAATGTATTTATGATATTTGCACGCATGCTTATTTTTCTCAAATCTTACATAAGGGTTTAAGTGTAAAATGTTAGTGAAAGTTTTGAAAGTTTAGGACTAACTGATTCACCCCCCCCCTCCCCTCCTCCACTCTCAATTTTTTTTGCCTTATTTCCTACAATTGGTATCAAAGCCTGGTCCCTTGGAGAAATTTTAATAGCTTGAGGGAGATCCATAATGGAAGATTACAAGAAGGATAGTCCTAGGTTTTATGGTGCCAAATATATTTTGTAGAAGATCCGCATGATAGTGCATCTTAGATGCATTGATGAAGATTGTTGGAGATTCACCAATTCTTCCTATACTACTCCTGCAACTCCAACTACACTACAAGAGATCAGTGATGCTAAAGCTAATATTGGGGCGAAGGAAGATTTTATAATTGCCTTGACTGATTCTGAAATGAAAAATTTAATGGAGTTAGAAAGTGTTAATGAGATTTGGGAAAATTCGTATACCCTGTATGAAGGAGACAAGGAAGTCATGATTTCCAATTTGTAGAGCTTGAAGGGACAGTTTGAATCCTTGAAGATGAGTGAAGATAGAAGGGTTTATTATTTCATGCTTAAATTGAATGAAGTGGTGTGTGCTATCAGATGTGCTGGAGGTACTTTAAAAGAGGAGGAGATTGTTTCCAAAATATTGATATCTTGACCTCCTACCTACAAACACAAAGTTGCAGTAATTGAGGAAATTCGGATAGTGACACTTATACAAAGAGATAGGCTTATTGGTAAGCTTACTGCCTTTGAGTTAAGTGATTTTGGTAATGATTTTCCTAAGGTTGAATCAACATTAAAATCCACTATATCCAGAAGAGATAAGCAGAGGTCATATCAAAGGAGAAGGATTTGCTAGAAGAATGTCAAGATATGAGAAAGAGATGAGAGAACTTGAAGAAGAAGAAAAAGAACTTCAAGATTTGGAGGCACTGATCACTAAAAGGGTACCAAAAGGATCAGGTAAGTAAAAAGGAAATTTACCTTTCAAATTCTTTTCATGCAATAAGATAGGACACTTTCTTCTATATGTCCAAATATAGTTGCTAAATGGAAGAGCAGAGCTATTGTTGAAAGGAAATTTTACTATGGTGTTGATGATGAAGGAGTTAGAGATGGAGAATCTAATGATGTTGATAAGAGTGATACTGAATTTTCCTTCATTTCTATTAAATAATAATATTTTGAGGTTGTAGATCCCATGCCTACTAGTTTTACTAATTCTTTTGTTAAAGATAAATCCCTAGCTGCTCAAATTGTCAAGAAGGTTGAATAGGTGATTGATAGTGGATTCTCTCATCATATGACTAGTGACAAGGACAAATTTGTGAGTTTTAAGAAGTATGATGGAGGTATGGTAAGATGGGGAGATAATTCTAGTGGAATGATCAAAGGAAGAGGATGCATTTCACTAGATAGAAAGAATAAAGCGGATGATGTACTATTTGGGAAAGGTTTGAGACATAATATTCTTAGTGTTGGACAGTTGCTGGTAAAAGGATATGGCTTGGATTTGAAGACTGACCAGTGCAAGATTTTGAATAACTATGGGAAGGAGATTTATATAAGATCAAAGACAAGAGGTAATATATTTCATTTGAATAATAATCTAAGAATTTGTTTGATTGCACAAGTAGATGAAAGCTAGTTATGGCACAAGAGGCTATGTCATGTGAACTTTGATAACATTTTTCCTAGAAGTTCTACCTCTACTATTAGAAATATTACTAGAGTAAAGAAGCCTACTAATGTTATTTTTAAGGAATGGTAATTAGTTAAGAAAACAAGAACTACTTTTAGATCTAAGGTTGAAAACTCAAATGGATTGTTAGATCTTGTTCATATTAATTTGTGTAGTCCTGCTAAGATAAGAAGGATGCAAGGTGATAGATACTTCATGTTACTCATTGATGACTATTCTAGGATGGGTTGGGTAACCTTCTTGAAAGAAAAGTCTGAAGCATTTGATAATTTTAAGGTCTTCAAGAACACGATAGAGATTGAGATAAGATTGAAGCTAAAGTGCTTAAGATTAGACAGAGGTGGTAAATTCACATCTAGTGAGTTGAGTTCTTTCTATGAAGAACATGAATTTAAGAGACAGTTATCTACACCAATAACTCTACAAAAAAATAGAGTTGTAGAGAAGAAGAATGGGTCCATTCTTGATACTGCAAGGACCGTGATTTTAGATAGAAAATTTTTATAGATGTTTTGGAGAGAAGCAGTTAGAACTACAATTTACACTCTAAATCCGGTGCAAATAAAAGGAGATACTAGTAAGACACCTTATGAACTTCAGTGTGGAAATGTGCCTATTGTCAAATATTTCAAAAAATTTGGTATTAAATGTTATATAAAAAGAGATGAGTATATAGGGAAGTTTGATGCCAGAAGTGATGAAATCATATTTCTTGGATACTCTACTAAAAGAAAGGCATATAGGTGTTACAACAAATGATTGAAGAAGATAGTAGAAAGTGCAAGTGTCAGAGTAGATGAAGGTATTAATAATCTATCCAAATCAGGTGGATATGATCATGTTGATTAGATTGTTAGTAGAAATCAAGAATAACATCATAATCAAGTACAAGGTGGTATGGTGAATGCAGAAGATGAGGCCTATACAAGTGGAGAAGAGGAAGCACAAAATCAGTGGTAAGGCAGAAAAATCTAAGGTGTGTAAGAATAAATCATTTTGAATATTAGATCATTGGTGATAAAAACAAAGGTGTTAAAACTAGGAAAAGGATTGTTGATGATCATATTTTCTTAATATCAGAAGTTGATCCAATTGATGATGAGTTGACTAAATCCATTAAAAAGGAAATTGAGATTACAAATGATTGCAGGGATAAGCTCAGGATTTGGGAAGCCAAACTTAAGTCATTCCTTGAAAGAGAGAACAATGGTGTTAGACTTGTGAAAGGAGAATATTCTAAGTCTTGACAATACAAGCCTAAAGTTAAAGGATATAAGAAAGAGGATAAGAAGAAGAATAAAGCCAAGAAGAAGAACAAGACCAAGAAGACTTTGGTAAGATGGCCTAAGTCTTATAAATTTAGTGGTAAGTGTTTTGAGTGTAACAAAATTGGTCATAAAGCTATAGATTGCAGAAAAAAAATCATTCTTTCAATTGTAAAAGGAATGATGATAACTCAAGCATATGTAGTAATGTGAGAAAGAACAATAATACTACCAAAAGAAAAAGAATTAGATGTTTTGCATGCAAAAAAATTGGTCACATTACCAGTAAATGTGCTACTAAGAAGAATGAAGAGGGTGGACAGAATATTATTATTCGCTTTAGATGTAACACATCTAAACACATTGTTAGATATGGCAGAAGAAAGAAAGTGATCAAACATGGTTCAATAGGGATGAATAGGAAGGTTCAAAAGAATTATCAGGTTAATAAGTAAGAAGTGGATAAGAAAGGTTACAATGTAAAAGGAACGTGGAAAGCTAACAAAGGAAAGGAGAAGATAAAGACAAATAGAGGAAAGAAGCATAGAAACAAGTCAAAGAAAAAGAAGAGAAAGGATACTGTCAGAAAAGAGTCAACTCTTATAGGAAAGTTGGGGGTAAATGACCCTCCTAATCAGAACTAAGGTGCAGAGAGTTGCATCAATCCAGAGGACTTCAAGGAGATTTCATTCAAGATGGATTGGCTTTTTGGAGGCTAGTACTCAGGGGGAGTAGTAAGCATGGTAAGATATGGTTGCAGATAAGGGAGAGAAGAGAATTACTAATCAAATCATAGTTGCACCTTTGTCATTGATGTCAAAGGGGGAGAGAAGCATGTGAAAAACAAGTTCAAGTTAAGGAGAGAAGAGATGATGGGAGAGAAGCATATGAAATACAAGATAAACTTGCACATAAGAAAGATCAGCTAATGGTGAGAAGAGTGTGTAATAAGAGCAGGGGAATCTTGTTCCCAAGGGGAGTAGAGATAGCAAGTTCCTAGACGAAGTAGAGTTAGAGAGACTCTGAAGGATAATTGTAGATATTATTGGTAGTACTATTGATGGTGTATATCAAAAGGAGATTGTGTTGGTTTCTAATTTCATTATTTTTTTCTACATCATATGTTTCCATCAATACCTAAGGGGGAGATTGTTGGAAATTTGGATTTTTTTCATTGATGTCAACATATCAATAGGATTTCTCAGAAGGTTTGATTGCTTGATGCCAACATATCTTGTGTCTATTTTTACAATGGAATAGGATGTCCATAGGTCTGGTGAGGATTGGTCTTAGAAGATGAGGATTTTTTCACCTCATGGGATGATGATGAGTTTGTCTACTTGGTCTATGTCAAGTTTTAGGGGCTGACATGAAGATTTAGATGAGTTATGAGTTCACAGATGGTGACTGGAAAATAGTCAAGTGACAGTGTCATGAAGATTGGTTTGGTGAGAATGCTCATGTTGATATTTTTGGTTGTGCATCATGGAGTGTTTTCAAGACATGTAGATGTTCTCTCAATTAAAAGGGTTAGTGATCTAGAGGTTTGCAAGGCATTTTTCAGATGTTACAATTGTTGGTGACAGTGTTCTTGAGGTCTAACACAAGAGATGCTGGTAAATCTAATAGTATGGATGGATTTGGATGTTTTAGTGATATTCATGATTCTTATGAATTTTCTTGGATTATGTTCCTGATGAGTTGGTGGTATACATCAATTAAGGTGATGAGTTTTGGAGGGAATTTGAAGTTGGTGTTAAGTTTCTTGTGATCTTGGCCAACTTGATTAGTAAAATGTTTTAGGGCGATTGGTAAAGTATATTATGGAATTATTATGATCCCGAGGTGATTCTGATGGATAAAATTATGTTGGATTAAAGTTTCTTTGATCAGGATCATTTAATTGGCACATGATTATGGAAATTTAAGTTAGGTTTTTTTTCGACCTTAGCTCTTTATGTAAGGGTTGATGAATTAGGGAAAATGTGTAGTTACGCATGTGAAGGATTGATCGTAAACACCTATGATTTTTTGTAGAAGTAATTGTAAAGATATACTAAAGGTTAAATCACTCATCTAAAGGATTCATATAAGATTTGAACAAAGATATGTATTGTACTTCAACAGAACTGACCTTGGCATAATTTAGATGCTACTATTAAATTATCAAATTGTTGTCTAATTGGCCATTGTAGTGGTCTTGTAAGGCAGTGACCCTTCCCAGGGTTGTAGCACTTTTTGTATTTAAGCATTGAACTCTAGGTAGTGTTCCTGAATGCAAGTGCATTCCCCATAATTTTAATAAGGTTATACTTCTAACAAGGAATTTTCTTACTGTGGGTAATCAGCCCCACCATAGTTTTTCCCCTAATAGGGTTTCCACAATAAAAATTTGTGTTTCAAAGTGTTGTGGATGTATTTTTGATATGTTTATGAGTGCTCATTTTTATTGAATCAAGCATAAGGGTTTTAAGTGTAAAAGGTTAGTGAAAGTTTTGAAATTTTAGGAACAACTAATTCACCCCCCCCCCCCCCCCAAGTTTTTAGTTTCCTTATTTCCTACAAACCTTTGTCATGATCATTCTAAATAACATCTAATTTCCTATTATTTTTCTCCTCACTATGTGACATTGCTAGCCTATCCTTTGGGAGCTCATTTTCATTTATGGTAGTTCAATTTTAGGTGCAATCATACTTTTTGAGCAACCTAATAGTCTTCCTTATTCCTTGTCTCCACACTTGTGGGGAAAGGGTACTATCTCACTCTCCTATCCCAAGCACCATTTACTCCCTTCAAGTTGATTTGTGTCTTTTATAACATGATATCCTTTCTTGCATAGAATCTCTTGTTTATGTAAGGATCTCCTCTTTTTTAGGAGATTTACATCTCGAGTTTATAACCTTTTCTATGCTTGAAATTGCATGTCTATTATAAATGAACTTTCAATTGGGGTGTATAATGTGTTGTATGTTGCCAAGTATTCCCTTACCTAGCAATATGGATGGTGTGTATACTTTATCATCCTTCCTCATTTTCTCCTCTTTTCAAAAAAATCCAATATCCCTTTGTTGACATGTTTCTTTTATAACATGATGTTCTTTCTTGCATGGATTTGTTTGTTTTACTTAAGGATATTCTCTTTTTCAGGAGATTCACACCCTGAGTTACAACCTTATGCTTTCTTAAAATTGTATGTCAATTAAAAAATATCTATTACTTAAGGTATATAATGGGTTATCTTTTCCCTTGCCTTCACCCTTGGGGGGAAGGTATCATTTCTCAATCTCTTATTCCTTTCTAAGGACTCACTTTCTCTTAGTTATGTGGTATTTTTTTGTTACAATGATATCCTTTCTTGCATGGATTTGTTTGTTTATGTAAGGATCTTCTCTTTTTCAGGAGATTTATATCTCAAGTTACAACATTTTCCCTTCTTGGAAAGTGCATGTCTATCCTAAAAAAATACCCTTACTTGGGAGCTTAGAGAGTGTTATCCTTCATCAAGAATCCTTTTTTTCACCTAGCAATAGGGGGCTAAAAGGGTGCATTCTTGTCCCCCCCCCCCCACCCACTTTGTTTTGAAGATGTTATCTTTATTCAAGAATTCCTCTTGAAGGTAGATGCCTTGTAATAAATATCTCTTCCTTTCAAGGGTCTCTTCCCACTTGCAAATATCCTTTCATGATTATCTATTATATTGGCTAATAATATTTTTCACTATTTTCTAAGGTTACAAGAATACCTTGTTGTTTTAAGGATATATCCTTGTTTAAAGTAGGTATCCTTGTTCTATTTTCATTTTGATGCCACCATAGCTCTATATAGCCATCATAAGGAGGGGGAATATATGCATCCACCTTGTACATTATGCAACTGTATTGATCCTTAGACTAGTCACTTTTATGGATCCATACAGAGACTATACTTTATATAAGACTGATCCCTTAAGCCTTCCTTGTGCGCAAAAAATTTATAAGTTGTCCCTGTGAACAAAATTTTTATAATTTGCCTTTTTTGTGCAAAACGTTTATAATCCACCCATGTGCACAAAAATTTTATATGATGCCTCTTTGCAAAAAATTTCATAAGCATCCTTGTGTGTGATTTTTCAAGGTAGAATTGTCTAGCACAATGCAACTTTCTAGACCATAAATTCTCCCTCTCTCTTTCTCTATTTGGGATGAGTGGAACTAACATAACACAACTTGTTGGGATTTCCTTCTCCTCCTCTTCCTCTCACATGGATCACCTAGAATAACACAACTTGCTAGACTATTGGATTCATGATCTCTCTCTTTCTTTCCATGCTCTCATAGCTTTTCTAGTAGGTTAGATCATGGAGTGTTGTCTCATCCTTGGTGTATGTTTTTTCCCTTTTCATGTGATCAATTGTTCTTTTGCAATAGCTTTCCAAGTTTGATATTAGTGATTGAGACATTTAGTTCATCGAGGCATCTTCAACTAGTTGACTTGAAATATTAGTAATCTTTAGGCTTTTGTCTTTCTTTTATATGTCCTTGCACATGAATATATGAGATAATATCCTTTCTGGGGGGCTAGTGTCTTTAAACTTAGTGATGTCCTATCTCTTTTCATTTTTCCCAGTAATCATTTTCCTCTCTCTTTTTTTTCTCTCGCATTTCCTTTACCGTGAGCATGAGGTTGTCTCATACTCGCACTAAAGTGGGGGCTAAATGTATCATCGTAAATTTTAAGCATCTAATTGTTGTACACTTTCATCATTATTTAGCACCCACCTTAGTGTGTTTCCCATAATAGGACATCATATCGCACTACCTAGACACCTAAATTCAAATATAGGTCCTTTATCCTTTCCATCTTTTTTAAAATTTTGGTAAGCCCTTATTTCTAAGTGTGATCCTCTATTATTCCTCAAATATAATAATTTATTTGATCTCTTAGGCCCTATGTTACCATTTGTGGTCTTCGTGTTCTATTTCGATCTCAAAATTAGTTGTGCCCTGTAATCCAACATCTAAACCATCTCCTCAAAACCCTCTTCAAATTTAGGCTCATTCTCGTAGGTTCACAATCTTTACGATGTTGTGTTCCTAGGAACACAATGCCTAGGACGTGTTCCCCCATAAAAGGGCCCAAATTTGAATCAGGGCCCTGTTGCAAATTTTTGGTGGGAAATTAGATCTTGTGATTGGCCTCGCTTAATTTTGAATCCCAAAATATGTGAGAGATATATAAAAACTCTATCTCTCCTCATTTTTGCATCCATTATCAATCCAAAATTATTATCAAGCATCCATTATAAACCACAATCAAGATTAGGAGGCACTTATTATCATCAAGTTCAAGCATTCAAGTTGAAGGTGTTAAGGCAAGCTTTCAAGCATTCAAGATCTAGACTTCTCAAGCATTTAAGGTGTTCTACTCCATGGATAAATATTTTTCCCCTCCTTGATGTCCAAGCAAAGGATCTTTCTATCAAGAAATGAGATACATATACATCTACACTCATCCAAGTCTTCTTTCTTCTCAATCAAGCATTGTGGAAAACTAAAACATCCATTACACAAGTTTTTGTGTTTCGTGATTTCCTTTGGGTTTTTGTGGCATCAAAGCTATTGCATCAACATATTTGATCATATTTAAAGAAGTATTTGCATTTCCAAGGTATTACATACTTCATTTTCTAGATCTAGCCTCTTTTATATGACAACACCCTTTCATTTCCTTTATTTCATTTTCAAGGTTGATTCCAAATAGGGTTTTTACTAAGGTAACCCCATTTATCCAACCTTCTTCCCTATTTTTTGTTGTGTGGACTAATCTAGAAAGTTTGGGATTTGATAGAGCGACTGTGAAATTTTTACGTAAAGTTGAAGGGAACACAAGATCTCAAAAATTGTGTACCCAGGTACAAAAAATTCTAAACATTTTGTACCTTGCAAGATCATCCCAAATTTGGACTGCAAGTTAGTACCAATCTCTAGTTTCCATTTCACGTCACTTCAGTTTGTTTACTATTTTAGTTTGTTTGTTCCTCCTGAAATTATTTATATTTCCTTATTTATCCTTCTATTTTACATCATCATATAAAATCCCCCCAAATCTAATCATTCCAATACATTATCAATGAAGTACCATTGACCCAATGATTGCTTAAGTATTACTTGAGCCTATCAGGTCATCTTCCTTCCAATTGTGCATTAGGAAATTGGATCTACCCTTTACTTCCTTTCCCTTATTGTACAATATGTAATTTTGAATTTTTAGGTGTATGAAGTACAACATCCATCTAGTCTTAAGTATTGATGGGGCAATATTTCAAGTATTAAATGAGCGATAGATGAATATAGAGTAAAATTTAGCAGGGCTAGGAGAGTTAATTGGTGGTTAGTCTTTAAACACGCTAAAGAAAGGTTGGGCAATGAGTGTCATGTTTAGCTATTGCATTCATTGAGATGTGATTATTTAAAGACTTTTTAATGAAGGTGGTGGCAATGTATATTGGGGATATTTTAAAATATTAAGAGAATTGGAATAAGATATTGGCGGTGTCCAGATCTTGTATATCTTTGTTTTGATTGAAGAGCCTCGCATTCTCAATACATATGCATTAATCATATACGGGTGGCATCTTTAATAAGAGACAAGGAAAATTGCAAAAATCAATGCTAAATGTAGGTTTTTTTTCTCAATTCTTTCTTTCACAAGGTTTTATCAATAATTCTATAATCTATTTCATCCTTGAAGTGGTTTTCAGCCTCCTTATCACAAATATGATCAGAAGCGTTCAAGGATGGACTCTCCAATCAAAGTTTTATTCTCCTAATTGACAAACAAATTTTGATGGTTCAATAATGAAGCATAGAATCAAGGAGGTAATCAAATATAAGCATAGGATAATTATCCATGCCATTAAGATAATTTTAGGGTATAATTTTGTATATACCAAGCACAAGCATAGAGTAGATTTAAAGATATTTCTTCTTGGTTTTTTAGCTGCTATTCTTGTGGCACAGGAGAAGAAGGTGGGAGAAGATAAAATATGTATAAGTCTTTTTGACAATAAATATATTCTTGGTTCACATGTTGTCATCATTAATATTGAGGGAAATTTAACTATCTCATCTCCAATGGATTATGCCTTGGTGATGAAGGTTGGTAGAAGGCTTCCAAATGTTTCTGCCAGAATCCATATAAGTAGCTTTGGTGGTCCAACAAGAAGGTTCTTTATTTTAACTAGCTAGGAATGGAAGATAAGGTATTCAGGAAAAAAATTTATGCAAAGTTTAAAATTTCTAAAAAGAGTGCTAGGTATTACAAAAAAATTTGGAAAACCTATTGGAGACAATATTAGTGAGGAGAAGGAGTGGGTTTATAAGTAAAGATGTGATGAATATCTTGATGGATTAGGGAGTGAGAGATCCTAATAGGTAGAGGATGAAGGGAGCGAAGAAGAGGAATAATAGGGAAATGTGGAACAATAAATGGTTGAGGTAGAACATAGAAGCCGTATATTGAAATATGTGGCCCTTCTTGGAGAGTCAAATTCTCAATTTAAAAAAGGATCTTCTTTTGTTAGAATTAATAGAATTCTATCACAAAGATCCACTGTAGCAAAAACTTGTCACAAAAGCAAAAAATGGAGACACAACAAAGAATGATTTGAAAGATGAAATATTCATTTAGAGAGGGAATATTAAAATACAAATAGATCAATCTTTATAAAGGAGATCAAAACTCTTAAAAAGGAAGAAACTAGGTTGCGTGATAATAATTAATAAAAGAATTAATTATTATATGCCTAAAGTTTAGCTTAAGTAAACTAGAGATAATAAGTGACTCAATAATTAAATCAAAATGATTTAATCAATAAGTGAAATAAATTATTACTCTAGCACCCCCTCTTAAGATAAACTTAAGGAGTAGCTAAAACCTAGAAACAAATACTGAAAGAAGGAAATTTGGGTCCTAGAAACAAGGCCTGATCAGGTACCAAATCACAACCAAATCTCTGTAAGTGGAGAAATAGAGAAAACAACATGGGAAAAACTCTACTCCAAAAAGAGATGGAAAAAACATGTTGAAATGCAATGTCTCAAGAGACTCTCTCAAAACCATAGGTACAACCAACCCCCCCCCATGAGAGAGGACCAAGACTCCAAATCCCCCCATGATGATAGAACCCCTGTGTCAATGATCATACCAATGTGGCTCCAATGCAGAAGAAACAAAGGAAATGGACAAAGAAGAGGAAACCTCTGAATGTGGGATGAAATTGGAAGGCCTAGTTGATGCTCAAAAGAGAACACATGAGAATCCTATATTGGAATCTCTAATGAAGGTGGGATAACAGATGTGCTAAATCTATCATCTGAGAGGAGATGAATATCCTCTAATGTTTCCTCAACAATTGCAGTAGGTGGCTCGATGCATGGAGCGATAATGTCAGGAAATTTTGAAGAGGAATCATATTGAACAAATGTAAACTCAACAGGAGGTGGAGGTGTAGAAGTCACAACACTTCTCTTAGGAACAACACATAAGTTCAAGTGAACTGACTTCACCTCAATAGGCTCTCATGCAAAAAGAGAGCTAGTCTCTGAAAATGGAGATGGTAGACCAAAATGAAAGAAAGAGAAAATGAGGGAAGAATGATCAACTATCCCTGTTGCAACCATATTGCATGTCTCACTATCTCTGATGTGCATTGAATATTGTGTGAACACAATTGTCTTCACTATCCCACTATGAGTAATCTGATAGATAGAGAGAAGGTTAGACGACAAAGATGGAACACATAGTACATCATTGAATGCACCATCATCAATTTAAATAGAACCTTTCCCACGTATAGTCATAACAGTGTTATTCCCCATCAAAATGTGTGGGGTAGGAGAAGCCTCAAAAGAAGAGAATAAATCTTGAGAAGATGCCATATGGTGTGAAGCACCTAAATCCAGTAGCCATCTAGAAGAGTGTGGACCAGTGGTTGCACATAATGCATGACCCTTTCCTTTGCACAGAATGATTATGAAGAATAATAAATATAAATGTTTCTCTTCTTAAGAAGAGCTGTCAAATCAGAAATTTGTTTTGCATATCCATCTATCTTCTTCTCATAGCAATGAGACTCATCATGATTGCTCACTTTTTACAATAACCACACATAGATATTTTTGTCTTCAATTTCCCCCCTTAAGAGAAGGTGGGCCAAGGCAGTGCTTAGAACTAGAATCATTCCTAGACTCTATGGTCTATGACTTTGTTTATGCTCCTACTTCCCCTTAGATGTTTGGGAAACCAATGCTTGGTTCTTTGATCCCATGAGAGAATCAAGGTGAGATAGTTTTTCCTGCTCAAGAGTCAAATGATCACAAAATACATCAAATGTAGGCATATTAAATCATAGACCCAAAGCATCCATGGTAGAATGGAAGGTAGAAGAAAATATCTGAAAGGGACCACAAAGATTAGAAAGAATCAAGAAAATGCACTCTATACTTGTCTTATTCTTTCCACAACCCTGTAAGATAGACCTAATAAATTTAAATTTCATCAAGAAGTCATGAATAGAAAGAAACGACTCAGGACCCAAAGCTATCAATTCTACCTCAATCTGAAGTTCCCTGAACACATTGATTGTGCCAAAGAGAGTTTGCAACTTCTCCCACATATCAAGAGGAGTATCACAACTATCAAGATGAAAGAGTAAAATTTCTAAAACATGCACAGAAATTGCACCCAAGGCCTCATCCATCTTGTTCCTGTGTTTTATGATCTCATAAGGATGAGTCAAAACTAGTTGAATGGTGTCCAAACAAGACCATAACCCTTGTGACCTAAGAAGCCGAGTCATACGGGATTTACACAAATGGAAGTTATGTGGAGTGAGAATCTCAACTGATGTTGAATCTGTCATTGTTGCACTACTCTAACTCTTTTAATTATTAGTTATCTTTCAGAACTAGATAGAAGATGTAGAATGGATTATTTTTTGTGTTATTGAGTGTTTTGGATTTTCTGAGATAAATGAAAGAAACAAAAATACCCCCACCCCCACAAAGAGAAATACCAAACCCCAATACAACATGAAAAGCTAGAAGAAGATACAGGGAAATAAATGCTTCAGATTGAATGGGAAAATACTTGATCAAATTTCTCATAAAATAAACCTCATATTTGAAGAGAGCTCATCAAGATATTTCCAATGCTTATTCGTGAGCAAAAAATGGAGTCCATATGCACATTCTGGAGGCCTAGGAGTACAGAAAAGAAGCCCTCACTTTGACAGGTGAAAGAGGAAATAAGTAGAAAAATTTGCAATCCAAACGTTCACCAAAGTCTCTGTCTTGGAAAGAGCGTTCTGACAATATCTCATTTTCAAAAAAAAGATCTTTGTTTGCTC
Source organism: Thuja plicata (assembly GCA_018584345.1). NCBI lineage: Eukaryota > Viridiplantae > Streptophyta > Pinopsida > Cupressales > Cupressaceae > Thuja > Thuja plicata. Next base: position 837,822 of record MU226145.1, read on the forward strand.
CAAATATGAGCAAAAAACCAAAGAGGGCTCCAAAACAAGAACTCTAAGTGATCTCAGCTAAATCTGGCAAAGATCCGCTAAATCTATCGATGCTGCTAAATATGGCTGGAAAAAATTTTGGCAAAAATTGGCGAAGGTACCAAGGAAAAAAATTTATTTTTTTTCCATTGCCTCGATATGCGTGCCAAAATAGGTCCTTACATGAAAATAATTTTTTGCCTCAGAATGCAACTGTGTCCAAATTAGACGTGTCTAATATGGAAATAGGTATTTTTGGGCCTTCTGGACGCAACCGTGAGGTTGGTTTGTGCCCAAAGTGCTCTGAAAAATAGCCCCCCCAGATCCACACAAAAAACTCTTGTAGACTTGAAATCGTCAGAGCTCCAAAAATTCTTCAAAAACTTAAGAACGGGCTACAACAACAACGCTCTGATACCATGTTAGAATTTATAGAATTTTATCACCAAGATCCACTGTAGCAAAAACCTATCACAAAAGAAAAGAATGGAGACACAACAAAGAATTATTTGAAATATGAAATATTCATTCAGAGAGGGAATGATAAAATACAAAGAGATCAATACTTATAAAGGAGATCAAAACTCTAAAAAGGGAAGAAACTAGGTTGCATGATAATAATTAATAAAAGGATTAATTATTATATGCCTAAAGTTTAGCTTAAGTAAACTAGAGATAATAAGTGACTTAATAATTAAATCAAAATGATTTAATCAATAAGTGAAATAACTTATTACTCTAAAATTTTTGCAAAGGAGGTGGAAAAGCAAGGCTAGATGAAAGAGCTACTTCTAGGATAGAACTAGGATGAAGACCTAACAAGGGCATAAAAAGTAGCAGATGTTCCTCTTCATCTCTCTAGGGAAGATATGGAAAATTCATGTTTTTTCTCAATCTTTTTAATAGATTCTCAAAGTTGGTTTTGTTATTTAGGTTTTAGTTTATTCATTCTTCTTCAAGTAGACATTCTTAGAACTTTTGAAGATCTTTATAGGCTATTTTTTTGTTTGATAGTTAAGATTTAGTCATGTTGTTAATGATGTTTTCCTGTGAATTCTCTGGGATTTATAAGTTTTGATCAATGCTTTAAGGAGATGACAAAACTCAATTATCTTAGATATATTTTAATTTTCTATACTTAAATATACTTTTATTAATAGAAATTCTCGACTTCGACCTCTTTTTCAGAAAAAAAAAATCGATGTATTGCATTAATGATATTTAGTGGGAAATCATTTTATTATCATTGCCAAGGTGACGAGGTGTACGGAGTATGTTGGTAGGAAAAAGTAGTAGTATTTGACAAGTTAAATAGGGAAAATGATCTAGTATTTGAGTGCGTTCTAATAGTTGTGATTGCATTTGTTGATTTACTATCTATATTTGTTGATTTAATGTCCAATGTTTTTTACAACATTGCACCAAATAGTTATAACTTTAAAGTTGTTATAACTTATGATGACTACCCATAATTGAATTAAATGTATCTTATAGTTGTAAAAAGAAACCAAGCATGTGATGCCACCTCAATTGCACAAGTCTAGGTCTCTCTTTTTCATGAATATTGGTCTCACCTTTTCTTTGGGCTATTTTGGACACTTTGGAAAAAACCATGTTGATGTGGCATCATATTTGATGATGTGGTCCTGATTCCTCAGTTATAAGAAAGGAACTTGCCAAGTAAGTTGTAAAAAATTGGGACTGATTTAAATTTTCTACATTAGATTTTGAGAAGCACAAAGTAAGAGTGCTCAATTATTGAGTCCTCTCCCCTATACGACTATGTGACTTCCTCTTACAATTGCCAAGTTTTTGAAGAGTTTTTCAAGGTGAGTGCTCTTAGTATAATAGAGCTTAAAGGTGCTTTATTTGCTCACAGTTCTCATTTAATACCCGATAAAGAGAATCCCACCCCTGTAGGGGTAGGCATGTTATGTATAGAATCTGGTTAATGTCCATACACCTAAAAATCCTTCTTGAAAACTATAATAGATTTCCTTGTCAGGTGAAATTAAGGACAATAGGCTAAGAAGCATGTTCAAGCCAAATCAAGAGCTATTGTTGCATGTTATAGAGGGAGTCCTACGTGAGCCATTTATTAAGAAGAATCATCACCACTATATTAGCACAAATCTCTCTTTGATGTTCTTAGAAGCACTAGTTGATATGGGTGAACCCTTAGACATAGTGAATATTTTGAGCAAGTGACTAAAGAGGAAATAATTTTGAGAGGATATCAATTATGTGTTAGTCAAATCTAACTATTTAACACTTTTATCCTAGGATTCTTATGTTAGTGTGTGATGTTTAAACTGTTCAGTGACGGTATTCAATTGCCCCAAGACTTTTATGTAAATAGTATCCATGGTGAGTTAGTGGTGAAATATCTAGTAATCTTGACTAATATGTAATAAATCTCAATCATGACATTGGTTTTGTGTGTGGGTATGTGTGGATTATTTTTGAAGTAGTCTCGGGGACTTGCATGGGTAGAAGGGCTTGAGGAGATACGACATCTTGTGAAGAATGGAAATTTGGATGAAAGAAGAGATAGTGGTAGTGGTCAAAATTGTGGTTAGGGGTGAATTTTTTATTTCCTTCAAATAATTTTGTTCCTTTTCTCCATTTTGTTAACAAGAGCATGGAGTGGTGTAAGTCTATAAGTTTTTGGTTGGTCTTAGTTGTTTCATGGACAACTCAATATATATTGGCATTTTGTGCTAAAATTTAAGTTTTTGTTTGGTGTCTAGAGTTGAGGATAGTTGGTTGTGGTATAAAAGGTTTTTTCATGTGAACTTTGATAGTTTGGTCAAAGTTAGTAAGTTGAATGCAGATAGAGGTTTTCCACAATTAGTTAAACTATACAACATGATGTGTAAGGAATTTTAGTTGGGTAAGTTAACTAGTTCTAGTTTCAGTAATAAGTATTTTTCATCAGAGAATAAAGTGGATTTACTGCACATTGAGTTGTGTGGTCCTATGCGGACTAAAAGTTATCATGGTGATAAGTATTTCATATTGTTTACTAATGATTAATCAAGGATGATGTGGGTGACTTTGTTGAAGGATAATTCTGATGCTTTCTATAATTTCATAGCTTTCAAAGTACTTGTTGAGAATGAAAAAAGTGAAAGATTGAAGTGCCTAAGGTTTGATAGAGGAGGAGAATTCACTTCAGCAGATTTTGTCAAATATTGTGAAGAAAATGGAATCAAGAGGCAGGTGTCAATACCTAGAAAACCTCAACAAAATGGAGTTTCTAAAAGGAGGAACAAAACCATAGTAGATGTTGCTAGGACTATGTTTATTCAAAGTGATGCACCATAGACGTATTGGATGTTGAAGACAATTATTCAATTGTGTATTGTCATTGATGTTTACACAAATGTAGTGATGTTATACATATGTCTATACCTAAACCAAGCACAGTCAGTGTATGCCAAGTTCTCTCGGGCATTGAAGAAGACCAAAGTGATTTTCAGTTCTAACCGAGTTCACTCGGGTAATACAGTATCAGTCAGGCATTGAAGGATTACAGTGTTAACCGAGTTATGCATTTAGTGTCAGCCGACTAATAATAGTTTACACTTTATGTTTAATTGGTTATATGCAGCCGAAGGACTTAAGTTTTATTATTTATTTGGAAGGTTATTCAAGCCCACTTGACAAGACCAATCATATATATACTAGGTCAAGTTTGGATTGAATGTGTAAGAAGAAAAGAAGTGGAAAAGATCTTTTGATATGAAGAGTGAAGGCAAAATCAGATGGGATTATGATTAAGGACAGAACATCTAGACAAAGTTGCAATAGAATATTTGATCAGTGAGGATCCAGTTTAAAACCAAAGTAGAGATCTGAATCAACAAAGACAGTTGCTTCATCAAACAGGTCAATCCATTGTTACTCTCTAACAATTGTAGTAGTGATCAAAATCTCAGAGCAGACTTAACAGTCTTTCATAAATCCTCTCACAAAGTGACATTTCTACATTGAAGTGTTTGAAGACCTCTAACAAGGCCACTCCTTACAGGGTGATCAAATCCTCTAACAGGGTCACACCTAATAGTGTGTTTTCTAACCTTTAACACAGTTGGCCCCTAACAAGGCTCACTTCAAAAGAGTGAAAAATAGTAACTAGTTGCAATTGGTAGTTTTCCCAAATTGGGTTTCCACGTTAAATCTTTGTGTCATATGTGTACATGTTATTTTATTTATGATTTATGTTTCTACACATAATCACTAAAGGATAATCACAGTTAATATCTTAAGATTTCTTTGTTAACCGAGTAACAGAAGAATATCTTTATTAACTGAGTAACAGTGATACGTTTGTTTAAGACATCTAAGAGACTTGGATTTGATTTTGTGGTAACTGATTCACCCCTCCCCTCTTAGTTACTCAACTCATTTCTCACAATTGGTATCAGATATTTTGGCACTTTTAGGGAAGGTTTCAAGGCCTAAGTTAAATATTAGAGATGTCTTACACAAGGGAGATCCCCAAGCTTAACAAAGACAAGTTCATTGCATGGCAAGAGTTGATGAGGCTACATCTATCTACTATTGGAGATACTAGTTTACAATTCTTGGATCACAAATATGTGGAACCACCAAGACCTATGTCTATGGATCAGATGATGGACATGAAGAATCATAACATAATGATGATTGATATAGCTTCTTCACTCAATTATTCAAAATTTGATGAATTTAAGGACTTCCCTACTACCTATGATATGTGGAAGAAACTACGTGATATAAATGGAGGAGATGACAATGTAAAGAGAGACAAAGTAGAAATTCTCAGAGGTCAGTTTGATCAGATGAAAATGAAAGAACGAGAAGACATTACAAAATACAGTGAAAGAATCAAGAAAAGTGTAAGTGCCATCAGAGCTTCTGGTGGAACAATTGAAAACAAAATAGTGGTTAGTAAGGTATTGATAACTTTACTTCCTATCTATGCAATTAGAGTTTCATCTATTCAAGAGATGAGGTGCAGTAATGATATAACTCTAGATGCATTGGTTGGAAAGCTAATAGCTTTTGAGTTGGACAATTTTGACAATTATTCTCCTAATCCTAGTAATTTTGAGGTTGCATTCAAAGCTAAATTAAACCTTGGTAAGATGGGTAGAAAATCAAAAGGAAAACAGATCGACAATGATAGTGATGATGTTTCTGATGATGAAGATCTGGAAATAATTGAAGCACTACTTGCAAAGAGAGCTACCAAAGGAAAAGGACAGTACAAAGGAATAATACCATTGATTTTCTTTTCATTTGATGAGGTTGGTCACATTGTTGCTAAGTGTCTAAACAAAGAAGACAAAGGTGAGAGAAAGTTCAACAAGTACAAAGGCAAGAAAGATTTCAAAAGCTATAAAAGCTACAGGGACAAAGGTAAGAAATCTTGTTATATTGTAAAAGATTCTGATAGTGATAAAGATGAAGATGAAATGGTTTACATTGCTATCAAGGATGAGTCAGACAATGAAGATAATGAAAAGACTGCACTTTACTCTCATATTAGCAAAAATGACACTTGGATAATTGATAGTGGTTGTTCTCACCACATGACTAGTGATAAAACTAAATTTGAGCATCTTGATCACTATGATGGTGGGAGTGTCATTTTTGGGAATGATGAACCTTGCTATGTGAAAGGTAAAGGTTATATTTCTCTAAAGGAATCAAATGTGATAATTCTTATTAGGTTGAAGGACTAAGGCGTATTCTACTAAGTATGGCACAGCTTAATAACATTGGTTTCAAGGTAGAATTCATGAATGGTAAGGCCAAGCTCGTGGATGGTAAGGGAAACCTAGTTGGAACTGGATGGAAAACAAAAGCTAATCTATTCTATCTTGATCTCATTGGAAGTTCATGTTTTATTGCACAAGTAGAAGAAATTTGGTTATGGCATAAAAGGTTATGTCATGTGAATTTTGATAACCTGTTCAACATAAGCAAGAACAAAAGAGTAAGAGGTATTCCTATTCTGAAGAAACCTGAATTGGCAATATGTAAACAATGTCAAATTGGGAACTGAGTCTCAGACTGAAGAAACTGAGTCACAAACAGAGGGAACCAAGTCACAGAAAGAGCCACCTGAGTCTCAGACAGAGGCACCCGAGTCTCAGTCAGTGGAACCCGAGTATCAATCAGAAGAACACAACAAAATGTTTGATCTTGGTGAACCAAATGGAGCAAGCCCAGAATAAAAAAGGAAGGAACTTGTACTTGCCAAATATGTCAGAAGGCATCATGCACCTAAGAAAATAATTGGAGATTAGACAGAAGCTATAATGACAAGGAACAAACTTAAAGGTACATGTTTTCTTAGTGAAATTGAACCTAGATCCATTAAAGATGCGTTGAAGGATGAAAGTTGGATAGAATCTATGAATGAAGAGATTGATCAGATAGAAAAGAGAAAAACCTATACACTTGTACCTAGACCAAAGACAAGAATGTGATTGGTACTAAGTGGGTTTTCAGAAACAAGATGAATGAAAAAGGTCAAGTTTCTAGAAACAAGGCAAGATTAGTGTGTAAAGGATATGCTCAAGAAGAGGGTATTAATTATGGAGAAACTTTTTCTCCTGTTGCAAGACTTGAAGGAGTTAGAACTCTTCTGGCATACGCAACCCATAAAGGATTCAAGGTATACCAAATGGATGTAAAATTTGCATTCTTGAATGGAATTATTTAAGAGGAAGTCTATATTGAGCAACTGAAGGTTTTGTTGATCCTAACAAAAAGAATATGGTTTTCAAATTGTACAAAGCCTTGTATTGACTGAAGCAAGCTCCTAGAGACTAGTATGAAAGATTGCATGGTTACCTAGTAAGTATTGGATTTCAGAGAACTAATGACAATAGTAGCTTGTACATCAAAGAAGGACCTTAGAACAAGATACTATTAACAAAGATATTTTTTGATGATATACTATTCACTAGATATGATGATTTATGCAAAGCATTCTCCGAAGCTATGAGTAAGGAATTTGAGATGTCTATGTTTGAAGAAATCAAATTCTTTGTTGGCTAACAATTTCATCAGATGAAGGATGGTATCTACATTACTCAGTCTAAATACATCAACGAGATACTAAAGAAATTTGGAATGGAAGATTCTAGACGAGTTGGGACACCTATGTCTACTGGACATAAGTTGTCTAAGGATGATGACTCAAAGGAGGTAAATCAGACTACCTATAGATCCATGATTGGTAAACTTCGATATGTTGTTCACACCAGACCTGATATTGCATTAGCAGTTGGTATTGTTTAAAGGTTTTCAACTACTCCTAGAGAGAATCATTTTTATGGCTATCAAAAGGATTCTGAGATATCTTAAGGATACTAAAGATTATGGATTATGGTATAATAAAGGAGGAAACTTTGATTTGAATACTTTTACTGATGTTGATTGGGCAGGTAGTGTTGATGACAGAAAGAGCACTAGTGGTGGAGAATTATTTCTTGGAAAGAGGTTAGTTTCTTGGACCAGTAAGAAATAGAATTGCATTTCTCAGTCTATAGTAGAGGCAGAGTATGTCATTGCAGCAGTAAATTTTTCAAATATCGTATGGTTCAAACAGTCGTTGTCAAGTATGAAGGAGGAAATCAAAGAACCATTTATTATCTACTGTGATAACACTAGCGCAATTAACATTTCAAAGAACCCTGTGATGCATACTAAGACTAAGCATATTGCAATAAAGTATCATTTCTTGAGGGAATTGGTTCAAGACAAGGAAGTAAGGTTGGAATATGTGAATACTAAAGAACAAATTGAAGACATATTCACAAAACCTTTACCTAATGATGCATTCTTGTATCTTAGAGGAAAGCTAGGGGTGATTCCCCTAACTAAGGCTCACTAATGGAAAGATTAGTGATGCATAAACTGAGCTACAGTAAAGATCTAACATGTTGATGCAGACTGCCAGAGTTTATTGCATATGAATCAGTACATCATGTACACTACAATTTCATTGGATAGATTCTTTGGCATTTGGTTGTCAAAGAGGGAGAGATTATTGATGCCATGCCAAATAAATTATTAAAGGAAAAGAATATTGATGACAAAGGGATAAGATTTTATCAGAAACAAAGATTGATGTAAGAGGGGGAAATCGATATTTCAATGATTGTGAAGACAGAGGGAGTTTTTGGATGAGAATTAGAATGAAGCTAAGGACATTAATAAAATTTTATCCTTATTTTTGTTTCTCTAAAATTCTTTGTATTGTGACATGTTATGCCAAAGAGGGAGATTGTTGAAGACAATTATTCAAATGTGTATTGTAATTGATGTTTACACAAATGTAGTGATGTTACACATATGTCTATACCTAAACCAAGCACAGTTAGTGTATGCCAAGTTGTCTCAGGCATTGAAGAAGAGAAAAGTGATTTTCAGTTCTAAGTGAGTTCACTCGGGCAATACAGTAACGGTCGGGCATTGAAGGACTACAGTGTTAACTAAGTTATGCATTTAGTGCCAGCCGACTAACAGTAGTTTACACTTTATGTTTAATTGGTTATATGCAGCCAACAGACTTAAGTTTTATTATTTATTTGGAAGGTTATTCAAGCCCACTTGAAAAGGCCTATCATATATATACCAGGTCAAGTTTGAATTGAATGTATAAGAAGAAAAGAAGTGGAAGAGATCTTTTGATATGAAGAGTGAAGGCGAAATCAAATGGGATTTTGATTAAGGACAGAACATCCAGACAAAGCTGCAATAGAATATTTGATTAGTGAGGATCCAGTTTAAAACCAAATCAGAGATCTAAATCAGCAAAGATAGTTGCTTCATCAAACAAGTCAATCCATTGTTACTCTCTAATAATTGTAGCAGTGATCAAAATCTCTTTACAGAGTAGACTTAACAGTCTTTCATAAATGCTCTCACAAGGTGACATTTCTACATTGAAGTGTTTAAAGACCTCTAACAAGGCTACTCCTTATAGGGTGATTAAATCCTCTAACAAGGTCACACCTAACAGTGTGTTTTGTAACCTTTAACAGGGTTGGCTCCTAATAGGGCTCACTTTAGAAGAGTGAAAAATAGTAACTAGTTGCAATTGGTGGTTTTCCCAAATTGGGTTTCCACATTAAATCTTGGTGTCAACTATGTACACGATATTTTCTTTATGCTTTATGTTTCTACACTTGGTCACTAAAGGCTAATCACATTTAATATTTGAAGATTTCTTTGTTAACCGAGTAACAGAAGAATATCTTTATTAATTGAGTAATAGTGATAAGTTTGTTTAAGACATCTAAGGGACTTGGATTTGATTTTTTGGTAACTCATTCACCCCTCCCCTCTTAGTTACTCAACTCATTTCCAACATTGGAGAGAAGCCATCAATACTACAATTTACACTTTGAACCAGCTGCAAGTAAAGAAAGGAACAAACAAGACACCCTGTGAATTATGGTATGGTCATACACCTAGTGTTAAACATTTCAAATTTTTTGGTAGTAGATGCAATATCAAAGGAGATGGTTTTATTGGAAAGTTTGTGCCTAAGACTGATGAAGGTATTTTCTTGGGATATTCTACTAAAATAAAGGCCTATAAATGTTTCAATAAAAGCACTAACAAGATGATTGAAAGTGCAATTGTGAAGGTATATGAATTTCAAGAGATCTGATCAAAAAAGCAAGAAAGAACAAGGAAATGTTCTAGAATTTATGCATGTGCAACCGCTAGAGAAAGGAATCGTTGAATAGAACAATGAGGAAGAATTGGTTCAACCGGTGGAGCAAGAAGAAGAAGCACATAGACCTAAACCTATTATTCCAAGGTATGTGAGATTGAATCATTCCCCTCATCAAATTACTGGTAATTAATAAAAACACTAGAGTATAGACAAGAAGGAAAATCATAGAAATTACACGTCTGATTTTGACGTTTGAGCCTAAAATTGTGAAGGAAGCCTTGAAAAGAGAAGACTAGATAAAAGAAATGGAAGAAGAACTTGATCATATTGAGAAGAATGACACTTGGACACTTGTTCCTAGACCAGCAAACAAGAATATGATTGGTACAAAGTGGTTTTTCAGGAACAAACTAAATGAAGATGGAGAAGTAGTTTGAAACAAGGCAAGACTTGTGTGAACAAGGCAAGACTTGTGTGTAAAGGTTATGCACAAGAGGAAGGACTGGACTATGGAGAAACATTTTCTCCCATGGAAAGACTTGAAGGGGTAATAATTTTACTTTATTATGTTTCTTATAAGAAGTTTAAAGTTTTTCAAATGGATGTCAAGCCTTCTTTTCTGAATGGGATTCTTGAGGAAGATGTTTATATAGAACAACCAGATGGATTTTAATTAACTGAGAATGAGGACATGATGTGCAAGCTGGAAAAGGCACTATATGGACTGGAACAAGAATCTAGAGCATGGTATGAAAGATTACACTCTTATCTTATTAAGATTTATTTCATAAGAATAAGTGAGGATAGAAATGTGTACTTGAAGGTTGAAGGTGATAAGGTACTGTTAGCTGAAGTATTTGTTGATGACATAATCTTTGGAGGAAATGATGAGATGAGCTTGGATTGTGTAGAAGAGATGAAGAAATATTTTGAGATGTCAATGATAGGAGAAAGTAAGTTCTTTATTGATTGAAAATTTCACAACTAAAGGATGGCGTCTATATCTGTCAGTCTAAGTACATAAAAGAAGTATTGAAGACTTTTGGAATGGAAGATTCTAGGCCAGTTGGAACCCCAATGGTGACAAGATGAAATCTATCTAAGGATGATGATTCAAGTAAAGTGGATTCAACTCTATATAGATCCATGATTGGTAAGTTTCTTTATGGTGTTCATAGTAAACTGGACATTGCACAAGCAGTTGGAATAGTGGCCAGATTTCAAGCTAATCCTAAGGCATCTCACATGGTAGTAGTAAAGAGAATATTCAGGTACTTGAAAGGGAGAGAAGAGTAAATATTGTTTGCAAGAATCAGAAGTGTTGTCCTTAATTGGATCTGAACAAGTAGAGGATTCATGCTACACCCAGATCATTGTACTTTTTGATTCCTAACAGTTTCTACAAGAAAATACCTTAATCGAGTAGACTTTAACATGTCTAATTCTTAAATCCTCTAACAGGGTGTCTCTTTAACAAGGGTCTAAAATCCTTTAACAAGGTTACTCCTAACATGGTAAATCTCCTAATAGGGCTAGAGGCAAATCCCTTAACTGGGTGACTCCTAATAGAGTATGCTCCTAACCAGGCATCATTGTAAGCTCCTAACAAGGCTAGGCCTTCAACACGACACATTTCATAAGAGTTAAAGTATTTTTTGGTGCTAATCCCCACTGTGGTTTTCACCCTTAGTCAGGGTTTCCACATGAAAAATGTTGGGGTTACTTTGTTGCATGTGTGGATGTTTATTGGGTCTATTTGTTTATTGCATGCATAAGAGTTAAGTTAATGAATGTGGTTTATAGTGTTGATTGTATTAGGAAAATTTTCAGATCTGATAGATTATTGATTCACCCCCATCTCAGTAATATTGGACCTTATAGTATTAACATATTACCTATAAAAAATATTCTAGTCAAGTTTTAAGGGTGTGACTTTCATATTCAAAAAATATCTTTGAGATATTTTCAATTGAACTTTTAAGAAACCAAAAGATTAGTAAAATGGGTAGCAAAATATTGTAATGGCATGGCATTGATTCATCACGGATTATCATATGCAGATAATTTGCATCATATTCATTTAACAAAAAATTCAATTATAATATGTGATGATATTAATTTCTTTTTTTAAGATTATAATGTCGTGACATTGATTCATCGCAGATTATCTTATACATATAATTTGCATTGTATTCATTTAACTAAAAATTCAATTAAATTATGTGATGATATTAATTCATTATTTGGTTAATAGGCTTCAAGTGTTAAGATGTTTGTTAAGGAAAAACTTGTTGGTTTAAAGATGAAAGAACGTGATAGAATAGTTCAATACATTAGTGCATTGCATTCCCTTCTTAATAAAATTGTAGGAGTGAGAGCTACAATTAACAATGATGATGCTAAAGAAATATTTTTGATTAGTATGTCATCAATTTTTTATCATATTATTTTATAATAAAAAAAATTAATCTCAATTTAGAAATTGTAATTTCTCCTTTGATTGGTAAATAGAGAATAGTTAGTAAAAGTCACTCAATTATTAAGAAAAACACTTTTCATGTTAATAAGAAGTATAAAATTTCAATACAAAAATAATTCAAATGGTATTATTTTCAAAAAAGTGGACATGTCCAAATAAATTTTGTTCGATTAGTCAATAATGTCATCAATGGGAAGTTGAAGAAAAGAAAATAATGCTCTTGTTGCAACTAAAAGTAAAGTAGAAGTGGTATTGCATTGTATAAGGAAGACTCGCCACACCATGATGAATTGCTTGAGAAGCACAAACTCTTATTTCTGTCTCTTCATGGAGAAATAGGGGGCTTGGCTTTTCTTTACATTTTTTGTGGATGGAGTTAATATATTAATGTTTTGTTGAGGTTCTATTGTAAAGAAGAGGAGGTATTATTTCCATAGCAGTAGAGGGGGATATTGACACACTCAAATGAGATGAGGGCTCGTAAAGGAAAGTTATTCTCTCATGTGCAACACGAAAGGATGTATTTTGTTACACTCAAAGGAGGTGTGGACTTCCAAAGGAAATTTATTCTCTCCTTGTGCAAGAATGATGGAAACACTTTATGTTATCGTATGTTATATAGACATCTTGTAGGTTTTGCATTCAGGAGATCCGTCGATAGAATCATTTTTTGTGTTTCTTTGATGAGAAAGGAGGATTGGTGAAGGTACTTTATCAAAGTCTCCAAAATAATTGACATCAACAACTCTTGCAGTGTTGGACACCCTTTGTTCAGATTAATATAATAAGGGGGCAATGTTAGGTTATTACATCTATAGTTTAGTTTCTAGAATAGATTAGACTAAAATTAAATAAAAGATAGTTTCATGTTAGAAAATAAATTAATAATTACTTTCTAATTTTGGTAGTTATTCCTGTAATATAATTTGAGGTGGATATTCATGTGAAATGTAAGGCTATTAAATCCAATGTATTGAAATATAATATCATCTTAGTGATATCCCAAAATTAATATATTATTTTTTGTTTTATCTATCTATGTCGTAATGACTCAACATTCTACAATTATATGCTCACAATTTTAGGGAAATATATTATAACTCTCTTGAAAGAAGATAAAATAACCTCATGATCTATTTCACTTAAGAAAAATACAACCACATGATAATAAGCTCATATTAGGAAATGAAAATTGTAAAGTAATATTAATTTCAGTAAAATCATTTAGCATCTTCATGCTCAAGTACTCTAGAAAGAGAATTATAGTAAAAAGAAATAAAATTGAGTATAAAGAACAAATCTTTATTAACTACAAAGGAAAATAATCTAAAACATAGCTACTCCTAAATTACCCCTACTCTAACATATTTCAATACTATAACATAAAAAATGTAAAATATAAGGAAGCTAGAAAAATGCATTGAGTATGTTGTTCTAATATAGTATACATTGAGTATGTTGTTCTAATATAGTATTTTAAGTATGTGCATTACAACACTAAATATTTGTCAACAAAATATCAAAATGTTGTTTGATCTCTCTTTAAATGAAGTATAAAGTTACCTTCTCAAGATTTTAGAAAATAATTTAGGAAAAAACACTAAAACAAAGGATATGACAAAAAGAACTAACAAAGATCTATTGATTACAAACTAACTTAAAAAAACTTAATTTTTCCAGCACCTAAAATGAGGTTATTTTTATTGGATTGGCGGTCAGAACCTCCTTGGGGACTCATGACATGGATTAACCCCCTCTCGTGTGCCAGGTTAAATTTGGCATTTGTATCAGGCATTGATAGTTCGAGCTTTTGGTGCAACGGAAAATAATTCCAACAATTGGTTTTAGAGCCTTGGGTTACGGGTTCGAGTCTCCCTTCATTGGGTGTTGAAGACTCAATAAGTGTTGAGGGGGATATTTTTTGCTTGGTGGTCAACACCTCCTTAGGAAATCCTAACATAACTTAATCACCTCCCATGATTCAGGTTAAATCTAGCATTGATAGTTCAAACTTTTGACACAACAACAAATGATTTCAATAAGTTTTTTTTTTTTTTTTTTTTTTTTTGTGTGTGTGTGTGTGAAAATATCCAACAAGACTAAGGAAAATCAAATAGAGTACCTAAAGACATTAGTTTCATTCATTATATTATTTAGAGAAAGTCAAATTTTAATATTTTTAAATAAAATAAATCTCTCTTCTACTAAAACCTTCCAAATAAATTTCTCTTCAAATTTATTATAGCCACCATAAAAAATATTTTCCTTGCACTTCATTAGCATATTAAACCACATTCTTTAAGTTTAGGGGAAATCTTTTTTCATGAAGTCCACAATTGACATCAAAACAAGGTAAGGTTCATTTTCTTTTTAGCTATGGAATCCGTAAGCAGCAACTTATCAAAAACATGTCTTGCATTGTCCTCCAATATAACTTGGGGTTGAATAGACATCATTAGTATCACCTAGATAGACTTTCTTATTTAATTTGTCTTGAAGATTTTTAAACTTGGGAAGATTCATTTCCCTTGTTTTGGCATGACTTTTTGGGGTTTACCAAACTTCAAGTTTGGTAATTATAGTGGTTAAAAATCAAGTTTAAACATTTATTTTTTAGGATTTTCCCATTTTCAAATTTTTGGGAAGTTTGAGGGTAAGAAGAAATTCTTTGAAAAAATTGTAGGTTTGAAGATGGAGAAATATGATTATAAGTTGATTCCAAGCTTAAATATTTGTAAGCATGTTGATTCTTATTACAGGTTGTAGGTTAAGAAGCTAATATGAAACAAGATACATGAGATGCAGAAGTGATTTTGGCTTGTATTACTTTCTTATGATGTGTTGATTTATGTGAATTTTAAATCAGATTTTGGAGTATTATTTGAAGCCTATAAGACTACAATGCAATGCAATTTCAAAGTTCTTAAGTTATTTGCAGATTTAACATGTAGTTTGTTCATTTCTTGAACATTTCGATTGAATTAATGAGAGTAGTTTGTTGATTTTCTACATTTAGTTGCATATCTGATTTGCATATGTATTTTGTTTTCAATTTGGGTTAAGAGGCTTTTTCAACCCTTCATTAATGGTATTAGAGAAAAATTTCTTAGGTGTGTAAACAGATCACCGAACTAGAGGTATTTTTCACTAGTGCTTTGATGAAGGGTACTCCCCTTAATGCCACAAACACATAACAGAAATAGAGAACAACAACAATTTGCAAGAATAGAAAATGGGCTTCTTATTATCTCCACAAATGTGGAATTACAAACTTTCAGAATTACAATATGCAAAGCCACATGGGCATTTCCCTTACAATATTCTGTAGGATAAAGCCTCGAATTATTACTCCGATCCACCCAGAACTGACCTAGACAACACTACGGGCCTTCTTTATATAGGCAATTTCCACCGCCCGAGAAGGTTCCAGAAATCTAGCCATTAAGGCCGACTACCCTTAGCATTTAATTACTTTTCGCTTTTATTACAAAAAGGTCGGCTTTAAATATTTACAAAATATGAGATTAGGTAGCCCAACTTCCAGAAGCCATAACTTTTGAACCATAGCTCCGTTTGGCTATTGTAACCACTTTTCAGAAATGGGAGATCGCGATCTACAGTGCCTGACTCGCAAAGCGTTAGTCAGTCGGGGTTCGATCTCAATCCGGAGCCTCTAAGGTCCTGAAAATTGACCTCAAAGATTTTGTACCCTAAAATCTCAACAGTAAATCCTTAATAACTTCGCCAATACAGATGATCTGGCAATGAAATTTAACTGGCATTCTTATATGACTAAGATGAACCTTCACTTGAAAAATTAGAACATTCTGAGTTCAAACGACCAACTTACTAAAAATAGTAAGCTTCCAAATATAGCAACTTTGTACAAAATAGCCCTTATTGAATAGAAAAACACATATTTTTGGGTGATGCAAGATTTCCCTTACACCCAGGATGCTCCTGCATCAGAACCCGGGGTAATTTGAGAAGTGACCCTATCACAACTCAAGTGTGTAGAGGAAAACCAAGACGGTTAACCTCCTCCCTTGTCAACCATGATGAATCTTCAACAGGTCGTCCTTTCCACTTGACTAGATATTCTTCATATGTCCTGTTCCTTGTGCTTCTACCAACACGACTGTCCAATATATCTTCAATCTCCTTGGTATCTGAACTACTTGCTGGAATACTCCACTGTGCTGCTGTGATCTCTTCTTCAACACCTCCTTCATGATACTCTGTCAAATCTGAAATGTTAAATACTGGTGAAATATTTAGCTCACTAGGCAATTCTACCTCATATGCATTTCCTGAATCATGCTTCTTCAGTATCTTGCATGGTCCAAACTTCTTCATTTTTAACTTGTTATATGTACCAACTGGAAATCGCTCCTTCCGCAAATTAACCATGACTTCATCCCCAGCCTGAAATTCCTTATGTCTCCTTTTCTCATATGCCTTAGCCTTATACTGTGCATTCATTTTGGTAATGTGCTTCCTCACTTCCTCGTGGATGTTCTTCAAGTGTTCTGCAAAATCCTCAGCTTCAGCACTACTTATTTCTCCTTTATCTATCTTCCTC
>MU226145.1:858698-869567 GCA_018584345.1 Thuja plicata
CCTTAGCATTTAATTATTTTTCACTTTTATTACAAAAAGGTCGGCTTTAAATATTTACAAAATATGAGATTAGGTAGCCCAACTTCCGGAAGCCATAACTTTTGAACCGTAGCTCCGTTTGGCTATTGTAACCACTTTTCGGAAATGGGAGATCGCGATCTACAATGCATGACTCGCGAAGCGCCAGTCAACCGGGGTTCGATCTCAATTCGGAGCCTCTAAGGTCCTGAAAATCGACCTCAAAGATTTTGTACCCTAAAATCTCAACAATAAATCCTTAATAACTTTGCCAATACAGATGATCTGGCAATGAAATTTAACTGGCATTCTTATATGACTAAGATGAACCTTCACCTGAAAAATTAGAACATTCTGAGTTCAAACGACCAACTTACTAAAAATAGTAAGTTTCCAAATATAGCAACTTTGTACAAAATAGCCCTTATTGAATAGAAAAACACATATTTTTGGGTGATGCAAGATTGCCCTTACACCCAGGATGCTCCTGCATCATGCTTGAAGGTTGGATTGTGTGAGAGATTTTTTGAATGTCTATATGCAACTTTAAAGAGCGACTATTCAGTGGGTTTGAGAAGTTGGGTTTCCTGTGGCTGTAAATAAATCAGTGAATGTGAGGAAGTTTAAATGTGTTGTAAGAGGGTTTTTTCAATAGATCATAGAATGTGAGAAAATTTACACATGTAAAAATTGAGGGTTTTTCTTAAAAAAATCACGTTGTTGAGGATTTGTAAAGACTTTAGTATGGAAAAGAGAAAGAGGAGATACATACATAATCTACAAATGTTTATAAGTACAAAAGTCTACAATCAATAATTCAAGCATTCAAGTCTAGCAATTATGATCAAGTTATGTGTTCCTCCATGATAAAGGAATGCATTACTAGCTATCAAGAAACATCAACCTTTACTTGACTCTTCAAGGAAAAGATTTTTATGTATCAAAGGTATCATTTTTCAATTCAAGTATTTCCTTTAGATTTTTCAATCTCTACATTATTAGGGGTAATCTCTATTTCATCCAACATTGTTGTAGTTGAGGCAAAAACACCAACATGGGGTTTGACTTTGGAAATACCCATATACAACATAATATTTTCCCATCTTCTATGTGGGGAGGTTACAGATCTAACAACCTACACTTGTGGAATTATGTAGAGAAGATTGAGACACGTAGTTAGGTAGACTTTGAACAAGCAAAAACCTAGGTCTAGATGTAGATTATTTCTCTTGACCAATACTTTTAGGCTAAATTTTAGAGGGAAAGATCTGCAAAGAATCTTAATTCAAAATTTGAAGTCTCGTCTAATGAAGACACCTCTAGCTCTAAGGTGCCCAGCTCACTTAACTAGCACTTTTATCTCTACATTTAAATAAGAGGTTCCTCCCTACATCTCATTTATATATTTATACTTTTGTGTTTTCTTTATGTTCTATATTTCTCTTTTTATGTTGAACCTTGTTAATTTTTCCATCATTTTACCTAGATCTTGCATTTTCATACCAAAATCATATCAAATCAAAAAGAGGAAATAATTAGGCAAAACATTCAACTCTCCTTTGCGACTGAAGTTGGATCTTGTTGGCAATTTCCTCCAGTAAAATAATCATAAGTGGAAACGGTGATTGAATAAGTTCCTAGTTTACATTTCTAGGCCAAGAAGTCATTTCCATCCATTTCCTTTTGATTAACATGACACAACTTGCATTATTTTTTATTTGGATGTTCATATTTTGAGTTTAATTTCATTAAAAAAATAGATTTAGAGAATTTATTTATTAAGTTCATCTTTCATGTGCTTACATTAATTAATTAATCATCATTTTGTTAGCTCATATACTTTAATTAGGTGTTTAAATGATCATATCATAACTATTTCACATATATAAATTACATCATTGCTATCATTTCATATCTTTTGTTTCATTATAATTGTTTACATTTGCAAAAAAAATTTCAATCAGTTAAAGGCATTCCAAGCATAAACCAATTCCTCTATCCTTGCCTCTAGCTTTCTTTTTTTGTTTCCTAGGAGAAATTGTGCGTTGTTAGAGATTGTATTTGTTTATGAGTCTAATAACCTTTGTGAGAAGTTATAGACTTATGGTTTCTCCTACTTTAAATACTAATAGTGTTGAGCTTGAGTTGAGTGTTAACTTATTCCCATCTAAAAGCTTTGGAGAATCATTTTCTCTGAATCCAACACCTATCTTACCTAACATTATTGAAAATCATTCCCCTCATACTTCTCATGATGATGATGACCCTTCAATACAAGGGTATACTGAACAATTGATGGGGATTTATAAGGAATTGGAAGGTCTTCAACAACATGTTAGTCAAGAACACTTGGTTGGATAAGCGATCCCCTTGATTGAGAATTTAAGGAAGTTGATACAAGGTTATGAACATGGTGTGGGTGTTCTATGTAGCATAGCTTATATAGTGTATGAAGACACTATGAAGATAGCTAATTACAAAAAAAAAAATCTTGGATACTCCACTCCTTAAACTTAAGTTGAGATGTTGATTCCTATTCCTTTAACAATACCCAATGTTCCTACATTCACATCTTTTATTATGAATACCACTACATGAAATGATAATGCTACACATGTTCTTAATGGGTTTAATCCTATCAATCAATATACAAGTATGTTCAATATTCAACAAATCTCCCTTTTGTTTCTCAAAACATGCATCAACCATCTCCTCCACCCACTTACCATAATGTTCTACCTACCTACCATAATATCCCTTCAAATCCTCCATCATAATTTAATCTTTTACAATCCAATTCACCTATCGATGCTGCTAAAAACTATTTGTTGCAAAGTATTTCATCTTTAAAAAATCATTTGGTCAATATGACTCAACCCCAATACAAGGATTCCAAGGATTCATTAACACTTTGACCTTTTAGAACTCTTACATTTATTCCAACTCCCTAGTGATTCATTCTCTACAATTGATGTTACATATATTTTCATTGAAGAAGTACTAGAAAATGAATGAGTCACTACTGGCTTTTTCCTTTTTGTGGTGGTTCTTCACTAAATACTTAATTTCTCTTTGTCTTATTAGCTTGTGAAATCTCATATTTATCTTTCCTTTTCTTATTTCCTTCATTGTCTTGCCTACTCCTTTCTTCCACGAGACTTATTTATCAATGTTCTATGGGCATTTCATCATCAAAATATTATGATTCTAAGTCTCCCATCAAATAATAGGTCAAAGGGAAATTTAATTTTTTCTAACTTCCAACTTGTTTATCCATCTATTTTTGTGTATATGTTGTAACTGGTCTCATCAATACGTTTAGATCTTCTACTTCCACTTCAAACCAAATAGGGGTAGGAAGAGTGTTAGAGTTTTAGGTGACTCTAAAACACCCCCAAGATCAAATGAAAGACCAAGATAACTTCCACAAGAGAATGGAAAGACAATTGCATTAAGATGCAAGAATGATATTAGTGATAATGAACATAATTAAAATGTACATAATAAGTCTTCTTATATAGGCAAGACAATAGGAGACTATGATAAGGAGTACATAAGTTATCACCTATACATGGTGAAATCACATGTCCACCAAAGGTGGATCATCCTCCATTATGCAATGAAGTATGTTCCATATGATGAGGATGATAATGTGATATGTGCACTAAAGGTGGATCACACACATAAAGTGGAATGTGATAACAACTATCACCATCTAAAGTGGAATTTCTCCTAAACCATGTGCAAATATAGGTGCAAACTCCTAGGTGTCTCATATGAAAACTACTATGCAATGCATTATCCTAAGTAAGCTTAAGTAAAGTGTAATTAGGAATATTTAATTACACCAACACCCTCCCTTAAGTGCAACTTAGGGTAATGCACTTAAACTCACAATGCAAGATGGGTCCCGGCTACTAGGCCATGTTAGGTACCCATGTACAATATGAAAATGCAATACATGAAATGAAATCTTTCATAAAGTGGAGAAAGAGAGAAAACCTCATGGGACAAAACTCCCCTCCAAAAAAAGATGAAAACACACAATATGCATGGATGGATGGAGGACTCAAGACTCCCCAAGGACTACATTATTCATGTATATACAATCAATTATCCCCCATAGGAAGGAAATAAGGAGACATGATATACCCCCATAATGGATAATCTCATACAAAAATGGTGAGTGCTTGAAGACAAAACATAGTCCAATGCCTACAAATAACATTTCTCCTCTTGGGAATAAAATATACCAGGTACAAATGCAAGAATGCTTCCCATTCTGGATAGGAACTAGGAAGTGGAATCCAAATGAAGTATGATGATGATGCCACAAACCAATCCTTACCCAAATGAAAGGAGGAATAAGGTATCCAAATATGCATCTCTGAAGACTAAATATGTATGTCCAAGCTCAATAAATCCATCGCATCATCAAACTTAACCATGAAATGTGACAAACCAAGTGAAGGAGAAGAATCAAGAATACCAATCTCCAAAGAAGGTGAAGAAGTTTCTCCAAGTCCAACTGTGATGAAGTTGTCATCAAAAAGAAGAGAAACCCCCTCAAGTATGTCTCCCAAATCTGAAATGTGGAACTCCACAAACAATGAACCAATGTATAGCAAGTAGGAATCCCAATTAGGAAGACAAATAGATATCTCTTGCAACAACTCACTGGAATCGCCAACAAGAGATGAATGTGTGATCTCAACTGGAGAAGTAGGAGTTGCAGGTGGAGTCTCTCTCTCTCTCTCTCTCTCTCTCTCTCTCTATATATATATATATATATATATATATAATATTCAATCTCATTTAATGTATCATTATAGGGAATACTATCTGCATCATCAAATGGAATGAGAGAATCTGCAACAAGATCATTTGGGAATAGAGGAATATATGGATATCCAAAATGATCCCAAATAATGGTCCAAACTATGTGTGGGCACTAAGTACTTAGGATCTTGGAGTAGATAGCATGGAAAAAATCCAAAAACCGAAACTCATACCAATCAATCCTCTGATATGACCATTTTTATCTTCCCAAACTATTTTCTTGCACTTTGTCTTTGGCTCAGAAATGAGTCCATAAAGATAAGGAAAGATATTAAGCCATCTACAATGTGTGATGATTCCCTTTGCCCGTGACTCATAATTACCCTTAGTCAAAATTATTATAGAAGGATGTGTTCTATATCCCATGATTACATTAATGATACACTTCTCACATTAAAAATTGAGATCAACAATTGATTACACCCCACAATAAAGCTATAATAGGCTTATATCACTACGCAAAATACCAAACTAAGGCCTGTGCATTACAATTGCAAAACTAAGCCAAATTTTAAAAGTATAATTTATTATCACAGTCACTATAATCTGATAGCACCACTATAAAATATTAAAAAAAATTATGCACTTTAAAAAAAAATGCACCTGAAAAGGAGTTCGTATGAGCCTAAGTGAGGCCTTAGAAGTTGCGAGAAATGGGATTTTCAATTTTCAAATAAATTCAGGAACAGATATCAGAAACTACCTGCACCATTGTGTAGACAACACAATTCTACCCCAAAACAAAAAAAACAATTGCTCAAAAATAGGATTCCGGATGATGGAGATATTGTTGTTTCAAAATCGCCTCCGTAATCATTTTTTCTGAATCGCCACCACCACACCTCCAAAATTCAGTGGCTCTAGATTTGGCCTCAAATGTCCTATATGGATGAAACAAAATTTGATTTAGGGGATTTTGGGGCCTCCTTAATATGATACCAACCTCTTATTTGCACCAGTAAGCTCCAATATTGACATGCAATAGAAAGCCATAAAATACAAAACCCCAACTTTTCTCCAAATATATTGTGCAATGGTGATGCCCAAATAGCCTTAGTTTCACCCATAATTGAATCAAGCCAAATTTTTTATTCTTGAGAAGGATTCTTCGCACCTTGGGAGCTCTGATACCGTGTTAGAGTTTTAAGTGACTCTACAACGCCCCGGGATCATTTATGAAAATTAATAATTAGCAGTATGTTAGCAGTAGAAAATTTATAATTAATTATTTATTTGAGAAAAAATTACACAAAAATATGCATCACATTCGGGCATGAGTCTACTACTTATATCTAGAATCTTGTGTAAAGATATCATCATTTTATTGTGATTAAGGTGGTTAGACATACACGTGCTTTTTATCTTTTTCCTAAAATTTTCATACTGCTACATTGAAATCTAAGATTTTTAACAATTAGATTAATTTTTTTTCAGAAAAGGGCTAGTAGTTTAGAAACTACATTCAATTTCCTACAGATTCTATTCTTAGGACTTTTTCACATAAGGTTGATAAGATGTCCAACTTTTTATGTCAAGTTGACTAACCCTGATTTCTTGATATTTCATTGCCACTTAAGGCCATAGCTTGGTATACCATGAACCTGCACATACTCTAAAGTGTAATTAGGAATATTTAATTACACCAGCAAAGAGGTTTACCCTTTTCTTCTTCAAAGTGACTTTGAAAACAATCACCATCATCTTCAACTTGATCTGGAATAGGGAATAACTAGAAAATTCTAAGTATCTACATTGATAATCTAGAACACATTCTCTTTCTAATTTCAAACTCATCTATAGCATTTTCCCAATAATCCTCAAACTATATATCGTGTCTATATATCCTTAAAAAATATTTTCTAATTTTATGATAAGGATCAATAGTCATCCTTGATGCATATATTACAAGGGAGTAAAATTGCGACTCTTCATTAGATCCCTTAGCTACTTGCATTGAAGGACATGTTTCAATTGTATTTCCAAGAGTGATTGAAAATATATTCTGGCCTTGTGCTTTTTCTTTTGGATCTTATAATACATGGACAACTTTCTTGTAACCTCTAGCATTATTCGTGTTGAATGGGAATTTTGGAAGCCTGCATGGACAAGATGAAAATCCTCGCAATCTATTGTAAGTGAACATAGGAAATTGAATAAATCATGAACAATATTTCCTCACCAACTAATTAGCTTCTTGTGATAATATTTTATGAGTGCCTCCTTGTAAAATCCACACAATGTACATTGAGAAGGACATTCATACACTTTGAGTTATCCTTCTTTGTTCCCAACCAGTCCCTTACATGTCAACCCTCTATATATCTATAACTTCTTGCCAACATGTAGACAATGTATGAACTCGTATAAAATTATCGGTAACATTCCAAGTTCCTCAACTAATTATCTAGGTTGTAACAGATTATTTTAGCCCAACTAATCATCTTCACTTTGGATGAACTATCTCCTCAACACAGTAGAACATCCATGGCTCAATGAAAGAAGCTTGAGGGAACCTCATTAATCTGTTCAGCAAGGTAATAAGATATCCATATTCTTCCTTAAAGTCAAACCTAAATATTTTCTTTGGAAACTTGGAATGATGTCTTCTTGATTTCAACATCCATGAACTATTAATAATCTCTACACAAGAATCCAATCCATCATTGTATATCCTCAAAGATTTCTCCTTTTTCTTGATACTCTACCATCATGAGCTACCATTTGTCTTTCCTCGGGATCATAATGTCTAGCACATTCCACCATCAACTCGGTACATTGCACAAGGGGAAACCAATGGCTTGCACAATCTCATTTCTTATCATCCTTTTGAGCATCTTGGACTCCAAAAGCATTCCCTTGAAATTATAGTTCATTTGAGATTGTCTTAAAACTCCTTCGAAGGAGTTTTAAGATAATCTCGAATGACACCTGACATCTACCCTTGAAAGGAAAACCTCACATTACAACTATGAATAGATATTCAAAATATTGCGCTCGTATTTCTTCAATAAAGAGCTCACAATATGCTCGACTTTTCACCAAAATAATTCATATCCTTTAATCCTTAAGGAAATAAAATCCTTTGTATCCTTGTCAAAATTCATGCATTTTACCTTTTTTGCACAAAACTAAATTTTAACAAACTCTAAATTTTATCTTCAGCCAGCTGGGAATTACCTTATAAATCTAGAAAATAGTTAACGTGTTGATGAAATTTGCCTTTTGTTGGAAATTTTCTTTTAAATCTGATTAATTTCTCTCTTATCTACTTTGATTTTCTCTGTATTTTCTCTTAAATTAAGATATACTGAGAAATTTTCCCTTTGAATCTGATGTATGCACTACAATCTACTCTTCTACTCTGATTTTTCTTGATTTTCATTGAATGATGTCTCTTATATGGGTGCTCATGTTTGAATTTGAAATTTTCCTAATGTAAGCCAACCCTAGCATTAGCAAAAAATTGCATTTGAAACTTACCTTTCCCACATGTCAAGCCAACCAACACTTATTTTTTGTATTTGAAACTAAATTTTCATATATTTCAACCTTAACTCCTTGTCTTGACAACATTGATAACTCCTATACTTCGTGAAATCCTTTATAATTTTTCTCTGAATTCCCAATCTAGACATTCTCCCAAGGATCTTGGACCCAAGCGAGCAACTTGATCATACCCCTAAAGACAAAACTCTAACCCAGATACCAAAATTAAACAAAAAAGGGGGGTCCCATTTTGAATGGGGCTATGTGTGAAAATATCACAACAATAGGTAAGTGAAAGGTGTCAAAATAGTTGAGTTTCACTTACATTAGCAGGATAGTAGCCCATGTAGGTACCCAAGATATTGACTTCTACTAGCATCATGAGGTTTGGACAAGTATCAGAACCAGAGATGATTTTAGTGGGAGAAAATAGCAGGGGGGAGAATCCTTCAATGTCACCAAGGAGTGCATGAAATAATGAAGAATAATCAATCATGTCTTTATATTAGTAGCAGTCATCCTTGACGCTTCTAGGATAATTTTATGCAAGAAGATCTAGTGAACTACTCTAAGACATCAGTTGAGATTATGAAAGAGTTTCAATGAGAGAAGTCAATATGGTTGTCCCTGCCACACCTAGGAGAAGGTGATGCCAACTAAATCATGAAAGAGGAAATTGAACTCCTTTTTCTCCTTTTGAAGGCATCTTCTTTATTTCACCCATTCAATTAGTTACTCTTCTCCATGCCTTGTTGTAATTTTAGGTAGAAGGAAAAAATACTAGACTTTTGGTATCAATTTCTATATATTAAATTTATAGCACATGCTTCATCCTTCAAAACAAATGAAAGAACTTATTATTTCCTTTATCTTGTATGGTTTAATTATGTTTTCTTCAAGAATTATAAGTTTCTTATATATATATATATATATATATATATATATATATATATATATATATATATNGTTTTTTATATATATATATATATATATATATATATATATATATATATATATATATATAACACTATTTCATGAGTTGGTGTGAATGCAAATTAGATCTTTGTGGTTGTTTTGTGCTTGATAAGAAAATCCAAAGGTTCTCTTACCATCGGTGCATCATCGTCATTTCATTCTTAAACATTTTTATCATTTCTTCATCTTAATCAATAACTTAGCATTAGGATTAGATCCTTAAGAGTGACTCAGATCTAGCCCTCTCTAGAGAGTTATCACTATCTTGTAGGTTTCACACTAAAGAGACAACTCTATTGATGCAGCTGAAACAATGTTTTCAAACTTGTAGGGAGCAATCTTTGAGTAATAACATTGAGCGTGATTTTAAAATATAGCCAAAGAATATTTTAAAAAAATTACTCATGTCTAGTATGAACACGAAATCTCCATTTAGCCAACATACACACGTGACAGAGAATTGCATGATGCAAGTCCAATATACAAGGTAACAAATGGATTTAGAATAGGGCAATGGAGACCATGTTATCAAATAGATTCAATACATAGCTAAGAAGATATTACAAGGAAAAATCCATATTCAAATGTAAATCTCATACCAATAAGCTATACACATAAGTAAGCCAAGATTTATCGTGAACTCTTTTTGCATTCATTGTAACTTAGTGTCGAGTTTGAAAGACTAACTTAGAACCAAATTGAGGATCTCTATAAATCTAAAATGCCATCCTCAAAAAAATTAAAAAAAATTTAAAAAAAAATCTAAAATGCCAATGACAAAAGTTATAAACGCACTATACATAAAAAAAAAAAATTTCATATCAATCGTGAAAATCAAAGGCACACGTAATCAAATAAAATACAAGACATCTAAAACAATATTTCAAAATCAAGATTTATCACGTAAGGATTCCATAATTTCCATAAGGAAATTTGGATGTGTTAAACAAGAAACAACAATACCCTTATCACTTGTCCCCAAAATATTTAGAGTGAAGAAGGACTATTCTCCTTTTTATTTTTCTTGTTATGCCACTATTTTTTATTTCATGCCTTTATTACGCCGAGAGGCGTTCTTACAATGGGAGCACAAACACAAATCCCAGCACGGGCATATTCTCAAGAATATTCCGTGTACATAAAAAAGAAGTGCTTCAAATTCCTACAGTTACAATCTGCACATAATGCCAAATGGCATTAAAAAACAAATAGAAATCGCAAAAAAAAATTAAAAAAATTGAAGAGACAAGCATGCAAAGAGGAATTTGAAGAGATAAGCATGCAAAGAGGAATTTGAAGAGACAAGGCATGCAAAGAGAAAAAAAAAAATTCAAAAATGCCAAATGGCATTACGAAAATCCAAAAAATAAAATTAAATTAAAAATAAGGTCATAAAAGGCCGAAAATAGAGGAGTGCCAAATGGCATTTGTAGAAAATTAATTTTTTTT
Organism: Thuja plicata; assembly: GCA_018584345.1. Taxonomy (NCBI): domain Eukaryota; kingdom Viridiplantae; phylum Streptophyta; class Pinopsida; order Cupressales; family Cupressaceae; genus Thuja; species Thuja plicata. The sequence continues at coordinate 869,466 of MU226145.1, forward strand.
AAAAAAATTGCATGCTTTTTTGGATTTGGAGAGACGAGCATGCAAAGAGGAATTTGAAGAGACAAGCATGTAAAGAGGAATTTGAAGAGACAAGGCATGCAA
>MU226145.1:881621-910489 GCA_018584345.1 Thuja plicata
CAACTTCTTGTGTAGCAATCTCAAAGATCTCAAAGCCAACACATTGTAGATGTGTTATCATTTTGTTCTTCCAATCCAAATAGTTCTCTCCATCGAACTTAGGACTCTCTTTTCTGAAGTATGCCATATGATCTACCTTAAGCTGTTAGGCTTTCTCTCCAAGGCACTTGGCTATGATACCAATTGTTAGAATACTTCAGGGATAACTGAGAGGGGGGGGTGAATCAGTTATCAGCAACTTTAAATATTTTGTACCTATTAATCCAGATTGATATAAATTAAATGCACATTCAGGTAACACATTACACAACACATCAATTTGGTTACAGGGAAACCAAATGGTAAAAACCCCGATGGGAATTAGTACCCACAAAGAACTATACTGTTTATAGTAATCCCTATTAAAAGATCTTTCAACCCTGTTAGGAGTTGTTCATTACAATGCAGTAGTATAGTGACCTAGTTAAGGGTTTGACCCTGTTAGGAGTCTTTTATAATAACCCTATTATGGGTGGTGGACTCACTGTCCAAGTGGTGAAGGCTACAACCTTCTAGATATTTGATACACACTATATCAACAAGATGAACTGCTGCTTGTGAAACTGCTTGTCTGATCAGTTCCTTTTGTGCGTCAATGCTTTAACCTCTTGTAAAGAACTACAACAATCTTATCTATATTCTGAAAGCTTCAACTTCAATATCTATATTATCAACATATGATAAATATAGCTCTGTTGATTTAACACTCTGCTCTGCTTTTCTTATCTCTGGCTTTTGCAACTCTTCTTATCACAAATGACCTTCTATAAGTACATACACCAAGTATGAGATCATGGGACCTGTTAGACAACTCTTCATAACATCCTTGTCGGCTCTACTAAGCGCGCAAGCATAATTACAACTGCACAAGTACAAACTGAATAGGCACGTTGCTTCACTAAGTCGGCTTCACCAAATTGACCATAACATTGCAATCTTCTTGAAACACGTTTGGCACCTTTAGATTAATATCAACAACTCATAATTAATCATGAATATACACACACATATCCTAATGATAAGCACAACTCCATAAACATGTTATATATGTTGGTCTTAAACCGTTATTCCTCCAGAACTGTAACCGTCAACAACAGAATTACATATCTGTACTGAAACATCATATCTGGGTCTACGTGTATGAACATAGCATAATAAACATGTCAACAACATGTATCTATCCACGCAAGTCTTCATGTCATCATATGGATAATTACATATAGAAGTACTGCTATGTATTATATGTTGTCATCAATGACAAACATACAATCAATCAACTATTCAGAATCAAATCTCCAACATCCGCTGCTAAATTACCTTCCCTATATATGTGGTTAATGGTCACTTGCTCAAAATTAACAAAGAGGCTGAAGATAGCATCCAATACTGATTGAAGTCTCCAATTGGGGGTCGATTTTGATCTAACTACATTAATAGTGATGAGAGAGTCCATTAATAGTGATGAGAGAGTCTCCTTCAATCTCTACCTTTGATAAATTAAGCTCTAAGCATAAGGACAACCCTGAAAGCAACGCTTTAAATTTTGTCATTTTATTGGTATCTTCCTCTAATGGTTTGGCCAGTTTGGCCAAAATGAATCCTTTATCTGAGTGGATTACGCAACCAGACCCTGATGGGCCCGTGTTTCCTTTGGAGACCACATCAAAGTTTAGTTTATACCATCCACTATTAGGAGGGGACCAAACACAATTTTGTCTAGAAATTTTTCTTTGTTGACCTCCATGACTTAAGGTTTGAGGGGCCTTAAGACCAAACCACTTTCGAAGCATGCAATCATCCCATCCAGTATAAAACTTTGGAGAGGAGCATTGGGCTTTGATTTTGGAATTCATAGTTTTCACTATTGTTGCTTCAATTTTGTTTAAAAGTGAGAGTCCATATTTAGTGACTTTCCTTGAAAAACTCGCCTATTACATTCCTTCCAAAGTTCTCATATGAGTATTGAGGGAGAAAAAATCCACGGATTACCACATAAACTTTCTTTAAATAATAGGGGCTAGGATCTTAATAATGATAGAATGTCATGGGGAAGTACGTACTTCCATCCAAGCTTTGCACATAATCATTGCCAGCACTCCAATGAAAATGGGCAGTTCAAAAGAAGATGGTTTACATCCTCCTTGTTATTGTAGCATAAAGAGAAGATAGGTGGGCCTTGATAACCTAGTTTTTTGAACCAATTTGCTGTCAAAATCATTCCTTGAAGATCTGCCCAAGAAAAAAAATCCCGTTTCTGGCAAGCAAGCTTTGTTCCAACAAAGATGTGTTGGTAAGTCCAGTTTGGCCACACTATGCTCTTTGGAAGCTATCTTATAACCTTCTTTCACACTATATTTTCTAGATTTGCAGTCATTCCAAATTGATTCATTTTTTCCATGTTGTAGAACAAAAAATTTGTCTTTTAGAATGAGTTTAAAGTCTGCAATCTCCGCTTGAGATAATCCTATATTTTCAAAACTCTTCCATTGCCAATTGCGTGTCGGATTTGGAATGGGGGCTGATATATAATCCTTAACATAAACCCCCCACTTTTGGGTGCATATTTCCCTGATTCTATCAACATCCATTCACAAAATGATGATTGGGTAGCCCCCCAAAGAGTCATCCCAAAGTAACGCCTTACTGCCATCCTTCATGATATTCCATGTTATGTTATCCAAAATAATCCTACTAGACTTTGCCAAAAAATTCCAAATTCTAGAGCCCCTAAAAAGTTTGAAATTCTTAATGCATCCTCTTCATTTAAATTAGAGAAATATTTCCCTTTCATAATCCTGGCCCATTTCCTTTGGCTTTCAAAGTAGATTTTCTAGAATAATTTTGCTCCTAGGGCTTGATTTTAATGCAAATGGTTCTTGATTCTTGTTCCACCTAGTTCTACTAGCTTGCAAATTTTGTCCCAAGATACAAGGGAAAAAAATTTTGGGGAGTCTGTCCCCTGCAAAAAGAATTTTCTCAATTTGCAAACCATCTATAGGTGTCCTCCTGAAGATAGTGCAATGCAAGACATCAGATAGATAGGAATGGCTGGAAGAGTTTCCTTGAGAAATATTATCCTCCCTACTCAAGAGAGCCATTTTGATTTCCAGAACTCCATTTTCCTATCTAATTTCTCCCCAATAGGTTTCCAAACTGAGGTGGATCTCAAAGATTTGTCGACCGGAGCTCCCAAGTAGGTGCAAGGGAGGTTGCCTTCCTTGAATCCCAAAGAATTCAAAATTTGTGTTTGAGTCTTTTTCTTAATGAAAAAGAAGAAAATCTTAGATTTCTCTTTGTTTACTACTTGTCCTGAAGCATCAGCATAACATTATAGAACCTTTTTCAATAGGAAGGCTTCCATTTTAGTTCCCTTTCCAAATAGAAGGGTTTCATCTGCAAAATTTTGGTGAGTGAATGGTCTAACCGAAGAAGTGATTTCCACCCCCTTTAGGATACCCTGATTTTGAGGTATCTCGATCCTCCTCCCAAGAGCTTCAGCCATGATTATGAAGAGGAAAGGGGACAATGGTTCTCCTTGTCTTATTCCCCTAGAACTCTCGAAGAAAGAAAATGGAGATCCATTAATAAGAATAGAGAATCTAGGAGAAGAGATACAGTAAAAAAACAAATTTATCCACGCTTTGGAAAATATGAATCTTTCCAAACATTTTGATAGAAATCTCCAATTCACTTTGTCATATGCTTTCTTGATGTCTAGCTTTATGAGCTTACTAGGTTGTTTATTTCTTTGAATTGAATGTATTTCTTCTTGAGCTATGATGACTCCGTCAAAAATAGATCTTCTTGGGATGAAACCTATTTGTTCTTCTCCGATAATTTTCCCTAACACCTTCTTTAATCTGTTGGCCAATGTTTTGGAAAGAATGTTGTATATATTGTTGCAAAGCGAGATTGGTCTGAACTCATCCAAGCATGTTGCATTTTCTTTCTTAGGAATAAAAACTTAGAAAGTATTATTCACCTCCCTTAGAAATCTGCCAAAGGATCTAGCTGCCTCCAAAGCATCTGTCAATTCCAACCCCATAATCGACCAGCAGTGCTAAAAAAAACTAGGTGGGAAACCATCTGGACCAGGAGCTTTATTGGGTGCCATTTGGTTCAAAGCATTATGGAGCTCATCCTCTAAGAATTTAGTGGACAATATCTGATTTTCATCGTAAGAAATCAGCTTAGGGATATCTTGTAGCATCTCGTTCTAAGATCAGAATTTGGAACCTTCAAAGTTTTTTAAGACCTTTGTGAAATAATCCACTATTTCTCTTTGAATTTCCTTTTTCTCCTCTATAACACTACCATCTTCCAAATTGATTCTATGAATTTTGTTCACTCTTCTTCTCTATTTTGTGTTTTTATGGAAATACTTTGTGTTTTTATCTCCTTCCAGCTATGTTTCCCTAGATTTTTGCCTCCAAAATGTCTCTTCTTTGGCCAGAATATCCTCATAATCTCTAAATAACTCCTCCTTATTTATTATATTGAAATCCATACCTTGTTGGATGATCACTTCATTCAAATCTGTTATCTTCTCTTTGATTTCAAATTTTGAGAGGAATATATTCTTGAAATGGTTCTTATTCCAGTCCAACAGATTTTTCTTGATACATTTTAGCTTTGATACAAAACAAAACATCTTGGAGTCCTTTACCTGCCAACCTTTCCACCATTGTTCTATTAATGGAAGAAAATCCTTATCCTTCATCCACATATTTTCAAATTTGAATGGGAAAGATAGTGGTGTGCCTTCTCCTAGGATATTCAACTAAATAGGATAGTGATTTGACCCAGAGGATGGAGAAATTGCAGCCTTCGGGTCATACTAAAAATCAGACAACTCACCCTTGAAGAAGAATCTATCTAACTTTTCTACTATATAATTAAAACCTTCTCTTCTATTGTTCACCCTAAACATTCCATTCTTTGTTTGTATTTCCAATAAGGTTTCCTTTGACACCCAATTTTTGAATTGAACCTGGTGTTGGTTGTCTTTGAATGCCCCCCCCCCATTTTTCTTACTGATGTAGAATGGCATTGAAGTCCCCTCCAATAATGAAATTTTTATCCGACCCTACTGAAAAGAGGTCATTGATCTCTTCCCATACCTCTTGTTTTCTCTTGGCTTGAATCGGACCGTAGACATTGATTAAAACAATGTTTATTTTAGAGTAAAGGTTGCCCATATTTCCCCCTATCCAGTTAGAGTATCTTATTACTCCTAAAAAGAATATCTTTTTTGGGATTCTAGATTATTACTAAGGCACCTGAGGATCCAATTGCCTCCACTGATTCTACCTTTCAACCACCCAGTCCTATCGTAAGTTGCTCCATCTTTTCTATGTCCATTTTGTTTTCCTATAGCATTACAATGTTAGCCTTAAGTGAAAATAAACAATGTTTAACCAAATGTTGTTTTATAGGAGCTCGTAGGCCCCTAATGTTCCTGTTAGAATAACTAAGAGGGGGGTTGAATCAGTGGCCTTAACAATTATTCCAAAAGATCCAACCAAAAAATTTTCTCTCAAATATAATACCTTCAGTTATCTGATAGTCCCAATTTCATCAAGATGTATGCAATAAATAATCTTAACAAATATAAACTGCTCGGTAAGATATACTGTTTATCTTTTCTGGACTTTACCAAGTAGTAGCAAATAAACTTAGTGTTAACCGACCAATCCAGTTTCAATTATGTGTAAAAAAAATATCAATGCAATGAAACATATACACATTTGACACAGATTTTAACGTGGAAACCCAATATGGGAAAAACCACCTGGGATCGGTAACCCAAAATATTTTCACTCTTCTAAAGTGAGCTCGGTGAAAAGCCAAACCTGTTAAAGGTTACAATACACACTGTTAAGTGCGGCCTTGTTAGAGGATTTAAAACCAATAGTTTTTATTTTGACCTAGCACTCACTATGTTGTCAACAAGAAAACCTTTTGATACTCTTGATTATCTCAATACAATAAGGACTGTTAAATCCCACTCGATTAAGAGATTTTATGAATCAATGGTTAAGCCGATACTGTAAATGATCTGTTCAAAATACAATTTTGATTTGCAATTATTCAGATCTATTGTTAGTCCAATACTACCTCTCTGATCAATATATACTTCAGTTCCTTTGCTTTCTTTCTTTATTCTGCTCGGTGAATGCTCCATCCTTTGTTGCTCGGTGTCTGTAGAATTCCTTGGCTCTATTCTTCAACCTGTATGATCAGATATGCATGAAGAGTTCTATCTTCACACAAAATATACTCAACACTCCTATCTTTGATAATGAATTCCTTGTCTCTTTATATAGACATGATTAGCCTCTCAATCTCCTTGTTTTTGTCGTAGATCTCTCCTTGATCTGTAAAACTCTCCATGATTTTCTTTATCCCGTGAAGCTCTCCTTTAGTTTTATTCCATAAATATCTCCTTGATAACTGTGAATAAAATGCACTTTTAATCTCCTTCCTTGTTTTAACTTAACTAATCATTGATAATAAAACAATCAATCAGTCAATCCCTAAATTGTAGCTCTGCCAGCTAAGCAATTTTGTCATTCTTTAACTCCAGTTATGCTCGGTCATCAACTTCAGTTATGCTCGGTCATTAACTCTTTCTCGGTAACACTTTCTTAGTTATTGTTGTGCTCGGTATACACTATGAACTGCTCAGTGTTCACTATCACTCGGTGTATACAGACCTTTTATGTTTTACCGACCACATAAACTTTGTCTCTTCAGATCTTCAAGGTTATGACAATATGTGTATGAAAAATCAAACCATATCAAGTTGACATCAATGACAATACAATACATTAACTAATTTAATGTCTTGCATTCACTTTTGCATCTCGGTGATCATCAAATTAGCATCTTCAAACATTCAATCAGTTATAGTTCTTCAATCTCTCCCTTTGGCATTGATGGCAACACAATATGAAATATGCAATATAAAACATGTCATAACATACCAAGCTTATTGTTCTATAACCGATTCAAATATTTGAATCTTGGTAAGCTCTTCTAGCTCAGATTTAATATGTTTAATCACTACAAAAAAAATATTTACCATATAGCTCTCCCTATATATTTGATTATGTTGTGTGCACTCCCTTTCTTCATTCCCTTCAATGGATAGGTGTAGAAATTCTATCTTCTGATTATGTCACTCCCTTTCTTGTAGAATCTCTTCTCTCTTTTTTGGATAGATATGCAGAGTTAACTCTCTCCAATTCTCTCCCTTTGATGGATGGTTATTTCATTGACAGTAACCTTTAGATATTCACTCCCTTTGTGTTGTAGATGTTGGAAATGAGTTGAGTAACTGAGAGGGGGAGGGGTGAATCATTTACCACAAAAACAAATCCAAGTCCCTTAGATGTCTTAAACAAATTTATCAATGTTGCTCGGTTAACACATATATTCTACTGTCACTCAGTTAACTTAGCAAATCTTAAGATATTAACTGTGATTATCCTTTAGTAATTAATTGCAGAAACATAAACCATAAAGAAAATAACATGTACACAAATAACACCAAGATTTAACGTGGAAACCCAATATGGGAAAAAACACCAATTGCAACTCGTCATTGTTTTTCACTCTTCTAAAGTGAGCCCTGTTAGGAGCCAACCCTGTTAAAGGTTACAATAACACACTGTTAGGTGTGACCCTGTTAAAGGATTTAATCACCCTGTAAGGATTGGCCTTGTTAGAGGTCTTCAAACACTTCAATGTAGAAATGTCACCTTGTGAGAGGATTTACAAAATACTGTTAATTCTACTCTGTTAAGATATTTAGATCACTACTACAATTGTTAGAGAGTAACAATGGATTGACCTGTTTTGATAAGAAACTATCTTTGTTGATTCAGATCTCTTCTTTGGCTTTGATTACTTGATCCTCACTGATCGGATATTCTGTTGCAGCTTTGTATGTTTTGTCCTTAATCAAAATCTCATCTGATTTTGCCTCCACACTTCATATCACAAAACATATATCTTCTCACACATTCAATCCAAACTTGACCTTATATAAATATGATAAGCCTTGTCAAGTTGGCCTTAATATCCTTCCAAATAAATAATAAAACTCATGTCTTTCGGCTACATATAACCATTTAAACATAAAATTTAAACTGTTGTTAGTCGGCTGACACTGAATGCTTAACTCAGTCAACACTGAAATCCTTCAACGCCCGACCAAAACTGTAATGCCCGAGTGAGCTTGGCTAGAACTAAAAATCACTTTGGTCTTCTTCAATGCCCAAGAGAGCTTGAAAAATATTGTCTGTGCTCGGATAGGTTTAGACATTTGTGTAAACATCACTATACTTGTGTAAACATCAATGACAATACACAGTTGAATAATTGTCATCAACAATCTCCCTCTTTGGCATTGATGGAAACACAACATGTCATAATAGAAATAATTATAAAGCAACAGACACAAGAATCAAATTTTATAAATGTCCTTAGCTTCATTCTGATTCTCATCCAAAAACTCCCTCTATCATCAACAATCTAAAATACAGATTTCTCCCTCTTACATTAATCTTTGTTCTCTGATAAAGTTTCTCTCTCTCTCATCAATCTCTCCCTCGGTAATGTTTATGACATCAGTAATCTCTCCCTCTTTGACAACCAATACCAAAGACACCAACTGATATATATATCCAATGAATTTGTAATGTACTTGTTTGTAATGATTTATATGCAATAAGCTCTGAATATCTACATCAACATGTTAAGTCTGTTATGTAGCTTGGTTGATGCATCACTAAACTATTTTTTAGTGAGCCTCAGTTAGGGGAATCACCCCTAGCTTTCCTCTAAGATACAAAAATGCATCCTTAGGAAATGGTTTAGTGAATATGTGTGCAATTTGTTCTTTAGTATTCACATATTCCAATCTTACTTCCTTGTCATGAACTAATTCTCTCAAGAAATGATACTTTATTGCAATATGTTTAGTCTTAGTATGCATCATACGGTTCTTTAAAATATTAATGCCACTGGTGTTGTCACAGTAGATAATGATTGGTTCTTTGATTTCTTCCTTCATACCTGATAACAGTTGTTTGAACCATATGATATTTGAACAATTTACTGCCACAGCAACATACTTTACCTCTACTATAGACTGAGAAATGCAGTTCTGTTTCTTGCTTGTCCAAGAGACTAACCTCTTTCTAAGAAATAATGCTCTGCCACTTGTGCTCTTTCTGTTATTGACACTTCCTGCCCAATCAGCATCAGTAAAAGTCTTCAAGTCAAATTTTCCCTCTTTCTTATACCATAATCCATAATCTTCAGTACCCTTAAGATATCTCAGAATCCTTTTGATAGCCATTAAGTGATTCTCTCTAGGATTAACAAAAAACCTTACAACAATGTCGAGTACTAATGCAATATCAGGTCTAGTGTGAACAACATATTGAATTTTACCAATCATGGATCTGTAGGTAGTCTGGTTTACTTCCTTTGAATCATCATCCTTAGACAACTTATGTCTAGTAGGCATGGGTGTTCCAAATGGTCTAGAATCTTCCATCACAAATTTCTTCAGTGTCTCTTTGATGTATTTAGACTGAGTAATGTAGATACCATCCTTCATTTGATAAACTTGTAAACCAGCAAATAATTTGATTTCACCAAACATAGACATCTCAAATTCCTTACTCATAGCTACAGAGAATACTTTACATAAAGCATCATATCCAGTAAACAATATATCATCCACAAATATCTTTGCTAATAGTATCTTGTTCTGAGGTCCTTCTGTGATGTACAAGCTACTATTGTCATTAGTTCTCTGAAATCCAATACTTACTAGGTAACCATGCAGTCTTTCATACTAGGCTCTCAGAGCTTGCTTCAGCTCATACAATGATTTGTGCAGTTTGCAAACTATATTCCTTTAACTAGGATCTACAAAGCCTTCAGGTTGCTCAATATAGACTTCCTCTTTCAAAATTTCATTTAGGAATGCAAATTTTACATCCATTTGATATACCTTGAATCCTTTGTGTGCAACATATGCCAAAAGAGTTTTGACTCCTTCAATTCTTGCAATAGGAGAAAAATTTTCTCCATAATCAATACCCTCTTCTTGAGCAAATCCTTTACATACTAGTCTTGCTTTGTTTCTGGAAACTTCACCTTTCTCATTCATCTTGTTTTTGAAAACCCACCTAGTACCAATCACATTCTTATCTTTTGGTCTAGGTACAAGAGTCCAGGTTTTGTTCTTTTCTATCTTCTCAATCTCTTCATTCATTGCTTCGATCCAGCTTTCATCATTTAATGCATCTTTCATGGTTCTAGCTTCAATTTCACTAAGAAAACATGTACCTTTAATTTTTTTTCTTGTCAGTACACCTTTTGTCTGATCTCCAATTATTTTTTCAAGTGCATGATGCCTTTTGACATATTTTGCAAGTACATGATCCTTCCTTCTTGATTCTGGGCTTGTTCCACTTGGTTCACCATGCTCAAAATTTATATTCTGCTCTTTTGTCTGATACTCAGATTCCACTATCTGAGACTCGGGTGCCTCTGTCTGAGACTCAAGTGTCTCTATCTGTGACTCGGTTCCCTCTATCTGTGACTCATTTTCCTCTACTAGAAGCTCAGTTTGCACAGGCTGCAACTCGGGTTGAACTATTTGAGGTTGTGCTGATGAATTCAATGGTTGATAGGGATTTTTTCCAATCACCATTGCTTGGGTCTTAGGTATAGTATCAGGTTCATAATACACAAAAAATTTGTAGTCCTCAGGCTCTTTACTGCTTTGTTCTTCATTTCTCTTTGTAAACTCATCAATATTTACATGCACACTTTCTATGACTTTATGAGTAGTAATATTCAAACATTTATATGTTTTTCATCTGTGGGACTAGCCTAGAAATATGCCTTCATCACCTTTTACATCAAATTTTCCATTTCTTTCTTCCTTTAAGATGTAACATTTACTTCCAAATACTTTCAAATAACAAACATTAGGTTTATAGCCATATCATAATTCAAAAGGTGTCTTCTCAGTACCTTTCTTTAGTTGAACTTGGTTCAAGGTGTGAATTCCAGTGTTGATGGCTTCCTTCTAGTATTTGGTAGCAGCAATCTTTTCAATCATCAAGGTTCTTGCACAATCCATAATGGATCTGTTCCTTCTTTTTGCTATACCATTCTCCTGTGGTGTACCTGGGGTAGATACTTGTCTCTTGATTCCTCTTTCATTGTAGAATTCATTGAACTCATTAGAAATGAATTCTCCTCCTCTGTTAGATCTTAGGCATTTAAGTTTCTTTCCTGTCTCTTTTTCAACTCTAGCTAGGTACCATTTGAACTTCTAAAAATATTTTGATTTTTCTTTGAGAAACATGACAGTCATCATTCTCGAATGGTCATCAACAAATAGAATGAAATACTTCTCTCCTATGTAACTTGTTGTTCCAATTGGTCCACACAAATCAATATGCACTAATTCCAGGACTTCTTCTGTATTGTAGTTCCTGCTCTTGAAACTAGTCTTGCCCATCTTCCTAATTTGACATTGTTTGCATATTGAAAATTCAAGTTTCTTCAAAATAGGAATACCTCTTACTCTTTTGTTCTTTCTTATGTTGATCAGGTTATCAAATTTCACATGACACAACCTTTTATGCCATAACCATCTTTCTTCTACTTGTGCAATAAAACATGAGCTTTCATTGAGATCAAGATAAAATAGATCACCTTTTGTTTTTCTGCCAGTTCCAACTAGGTTTCCCTTACCATCTAGGAGCTTGGCCTTACCATTCATGAATTCTACCTTGAAACCAATGTTATTAAGTTGTTCCACACTTAGTAGATTACACCTTAGTCCTTCAACCCAATTAGCATTAGCACACTTGATTCTCTCAAGTAGTAGCTAACAATATCACTGGTGTGTGGTTCAAATAAGTACCTTCATTGTATTGATATGTCATTGCAGTCCATATCTCATCTTGCATCAACATGATTAATCTTCTGATAATGTGTAGGCTGATACAACCTCCAAGTCAGCTTAGTGACCAGTAGACAAGGGACAAACCCCTAGTCTATTCCTCAGGTATTCAAATGTATCTTCTGGAAATGGTTTTATGAATATATCTGCTAGTTGTTCTTTGGATTGTATATATTCTAGTATTACATGTTTCTCTTTTACTTGTTTCCTCAAGTAATGATACTTAATATATATGTGCTTTGTCTTAGCATGCATCACAGGGTTCTTTGAAATGTTTATAGCACTTGTATTATCATAATAGATAATTACTGGGTCAAGACTTTTCTCATTCATACATTTCAGTAATTGCTTGGTCCATGCAATGTTAGAGAAATTTGTAGTAGCAGCTACATATTCTACTTCTGCAGTTGATTAAGATATGCATCCTTTCTTTTTACTTATCCATGTGACAAGTCTATCACCCATAAAGAATTATCCTCCTATAGTTCTCTTTTTATCATCTATGTTTCCAACCCAATCAGCATCAGTATAAACTTGTAGCTCAAATTTGCATTCTTTACTGCACCACAAACCATAGTCTTCAGTATTCTTCAGATATCTCAAAATTCTTTTAACGGAAGTCATGTGTGATTCCTTAGGGTTAGTAGATAATCTTGCAACTATACCAACTGCATGTGCTATATCAGGTCTAGTGTGTACAACATACATTAGTTTACTAATAATAGATCTATATAAGGTCTAGTTTACCTCGGTTGTCTTGTCTTCCTTTTTCAATTTGCATATAGTTTCCATAGATGTTACAATTGGTTTGGAGTCCTCCATTTTGAATATCTTCAGAACTTCTTTGATGTATTTTGATTGTGTGATGTAGATGCATTCAACCTGATGTAAAATCTGTAGACCAAGAAAAAATATGATCTCTCCAAACATTGACATTTCAAATTCTTTGCTCATTTCATCAACAAATTACTTGCATAGCATATCATTACCTCCAAATATGATATCATCAACAAATATCTCAGCAATCAAAATATTATCATCAGTATCTCCTTTCAAATATAGATTACTGGTGTCACTTGTTCTAACAAATCTAATACTAATGAGATAAGATTGAATTCTTTCATACCATGCTCTTGGTGCTTGTTTTAATCCATACAATGCTTTGTTTAGTTTACAAACCATGTTCCTCTTGTTAGGATCAACAAACCCTTTAGGTTGTTTAATGTATACCTCCTCTTCTAGTATTTCATTTAGAAATTTAGACTTAACATCCATTTGGTATACTTTGAATCCTTTAAAAGTAGCATAAGCTAATAGAATTCTTACTCCTTCTAGTCTAGCAACGGGTGAAAAGGTTTCTCCATAGCCAATACCTTCTTCTTGTGCATACCCTTTGCATACCAGTCTTGCTTTGTTCCTTGTGACTTCTCCATTCTCATTAAGTTTGTTTCTGAAAATCCATTTGGTGCCAAATACATTTTTGTCACTCGGTCTAGGTACTAATGTCCATGTTTTATTCTTCTCAATCTCTTCATTCATTGCACTAACCCATTCTTGATTCTCAAGTCAAGCATTAATAGATTTAGGCTCAAAATCACAAATCAAACATCTATTGTTAAGTGACTTACTTCTTGTTCTCATTCCTGCTCTTTTGTCCCCAATGATCTGGTCCTATGGATGGTGTCTTTTGACATATTTAGCAAGTACATGTTCAGATCTTTTTTCTTCATTTTGATCTTTATCACTCGGTTTAGCATTGTGAGCATTTTCATGATTCTTGATGTGTGCAGCCTATTGCTTGGTTGTATTATATGTCGCTCGGGCAAGGTGTCAGGTTCCTCAATGTAGACAAATCTTTTGTAATCTTCAGTTTCCTTTCTTCTTTCCTCATCATTTATCTTAGCAAATCCATCCACTTTAACATTTCCACTCTCAATGATTTTGTTAGAAGATTTGTTCAGACATTTATAAGATTTGCTTTTAGTAGAATATCCTAGAAATATTCCTTCATCACTTTTAGAGTCAGGTTTCCCATTTCTATCATCTTTCAATGTATAACATTAACTTCCAAAAATTCTAAAGTAACTCACATTTGGCGTGTATCCATACCATAGCTCATAAGGTGTCTTATTTGTGTCTTTCTTCAATTGAACTCGGTTCAATGTATAGACAGTAGTACTTATAGCTTCTCTCCAAAATGTTTGTGTGATGCCTTTTTCAATCATCAGTATTCTTGCACAATCAACAATTGATCTATTCCTCCTTTCAGCAATCCCATTTTGTTGTGGTGTTCTCGGTGCAGAAACTTGTATTGTAATCTCATGCTCATTACAAAAGTTAGTGAATTCATCATAAATAAATTCTCCTCCTCTATGTGATCTTAAACATTTCAGCTCTTTTCCACTTTATCTTTATACCATTTGAACATCTTAAATGCTTCAAATTTCTCTTTTAAGAACATGAGAGTCATCATCCTAGAATAGTCATCAACAAATAGAATAAAGTATTTATCACCATAATAGCTCTCTATTCTCATTGGTCCACATAAGTTAGTATGGACTAACTCCGGAATAGAATTAGATGAGTAGGTTTTTCTCTTGAAAATAGACTTTCTCATTTTTCCTATTTGACAATTCTTACACATAACATGGTCAGGATTTGAAATACTCGGTAAGCCTCTCACTTTTCTTTTCTTACTTATCTTAACCATTTTGTCAAAATTCATGTCACATAACCTTTTATGTTACAACCAAACGTCTTCATTTCTAGCCAGTAAAAAAGTGGTCTCAATATTATCAAGATAGAATAGATTACCTTTTGTTTGTTCACTGGTACCGATCAACTTTCTTGTTCCATTATAGATCATTGTCTTTTTGTTCTCAAATGCAACTCGGTGTCCTGTGTTGTTCAGCTGTGAAACACTCAACAAATTATAGTTAAGTCCTTTCACCCAATATGCATTTTCACATCTGATCAAATTATTCAACATGATGGTACCTTTTCCTTCAACTGGGCAAGGTGAGTCATTACTCATCCTAACTGATCCACCATTATAATATTCAAAAATTTTAAACTTTTATTTATCCCCAGTCATGTGATGAGTATAGCCACTATCAATAATCCAGACATCGTTTTTGCTAACTTTAGATATGAGTGATTTTTCAACATACCTTTCTTCTTCGTTTGAATCATCCTTCATAGCAACAAATACTACCTCAATATCTTCATCAGAATTAGTATTATAATTTTTAGCTTTGTTCTCAAACAGGTAACAAGCCTTCTTGCCTTTTTCCTTGTAATCTCAGTTATCTCTTCTGTCAGAGTGTCGATTTCTTCTATAGTCTCGGTCATCACTTCTTTCATACTTCTTTTCATAAGATCTATCATTGTCTCTTTCATCCTTTCTCTTGTTAGGGCATCTAGCAACATAATGTCCAATTTCTTTGCAATTAAAAAATACCAATGGTAATTTAACTTTATATCTTCCTTGACCTCTATGTAATCTCCTAGCCATTGGTGCTTCAAGCTCATCAAGTTCTTTCTCATCACTATCACTATCATTTCTCATAGCATGTTTGTTACTAGATTTGCTTATTTTCAAAGAAGACTTGAATGCGGACTCAATAGTAGGTAAGACACTGTTGTCATAGGTGTTCATCTCAAATGAAATAAGTCTACCAATCAAACTATCAAGAGTAATATTGTTACTAGCTACTGCTCTCATTTCTTGAATTATAGATACTCTAATAGCATAAACATGCAATAAGGTTCTCATAATTTTACTTACAATTTTTTCTTCATCAATTACTTATCCTACTCCACGAATAGCATTAACAACTTCTTTGATTTTGTCACTGTACTGAGTGATGTTCTCTCCTTCTTTCATTCTAAGATCATCAAACTTTCCTCCTAGGCTTTCATTTTTATCTCTCAGCACATTGGCATCTCCTCCATGTACTATCTTGAGTTTGTCCCACATTTTATTTACAGAGGTGCATGATTTCACATCTTCAAATTCAGCATCAGTTAGTGAAGAAGAAATTTCTATCATCATATAATTGTGTTCATGTTTCTCTCTCAATTGATCAACAGTTAGAGGTCTAGTAGGTACAGCATATTCAGTATCCAAGTGTTGTGTAACATCATTTCCAATTCTAGATAGATGAAGTACTATCATGCTTTTCCATGATGCAAAGTTGTCCTTGTTCAACTTAGGCACATCCCTTTTACTCATCTTGTGATCTTTAGCTTAAGTCCCTTTAAAATTTTCTTCCAAGCACCAAAGCTCTAATACCAATTGTTAGAATAACTAAGAGGGGGGTGAATCAGTGGCCTTAACAATTATTCCAAAAGATCTAACCAAAAAATTTTATATCAAATATAATACCTTCAGTTATCTTATAGTCACAATTTCATCAAGATGTATGTCATGTAAATAATCTTAACAAATATAAACTGCTCGGTAAGATATATTGTTTATCTTTTTTGGACTTTATCGAGTAGCAGCAAATAAACTTAGTGTTAACTAACCAATCCAGTTTCAATAATGTGTAAAACAAAATATTAATGCAATGAAACATATAGACATTTGACACAGATTTTAACGTGCAAACCCAATATGGAAAAACCACCTCGGACCGGTAACCCAAAATATTTTCACTCTTCTGAAGTGAGCTTGGTAAAGAGCCAACCCTATTAAAGGTTAAAATACACACTATTAAGTGCGACCTTGTTAGAGGATTTAAAACCAATGGTTTTTCTTTTGGCCTAGCACTCACTATGTTGTCAACAAGAAAACATTTTGATACTTCTGAGTATCTCAATACAATAAGGATTGTTAAATCTCACTTGGTTAAGAGATTTTATGAATCAATGGTTAAACTAATACAGTAAATGATCTGTTCAAAATACAAATTTGATTTGCAATTATTCAGATCTATTGTTAGTCCAATAATACCTCTATGATGCAGGAGCATCTTGGGTCATTGGCAATCCTGCACAACCAAAAAGATGTTTGTTTTAGTTCTTTGGTTTGTTCTCTGTCGCTCGGGTTCTACTTCTCAGGCATGCTTGTCTTTGTCGCTCAGTCATGCTTTACCGATGGGTTTCGGTGATGTCCTTATCGACAAGTTTTTCTGATGCTTGGGTATGCCTTACCGACGGTTGCTGATTTTCAATGTTCTTCCACCCGAGATGCTTATTTTAGAAGTTGGATCTTTGGTCGACTTCTTCATTTAATTTTTTTTGCTGAATTGATTTGGGATCTATGTGGACCTAAATCTGGGTCTCTCTTATGGATTTGAGCGTCGACCTCTTGTGGTGGACTCTTGTATATATTTGGTTGTATGTTCTTAGTTTAATTATCAATCTTAGAGAAAGAAATAAAATGTTTAGATATTGAGATTGAAGGTCTATGATCTCTATTGTATGAAGATCTTATTGTAATTCATTGAATATATGGCTGAAACCGGGAAGGCCTTACAGCCCGGCATGTAATTATTTTGATCAAGTTAATATAAAGGATCTTTATGTTTTCTTCTCTCACTGTGTTGTTTGGCTTTCGCATTATGTCTGCAAGCTAGTTTGGTAGTTGGGTAAGCCTCGGGCCCCTTCTACTGGTCCTTCTTACATCAAGTGGTATCAGAGCATGGTGAGATCTAAGTTCCTTCTTGAAACCCTAACCCTAATTGGGATTGTTGTGGGGTGGAAGATTGTAATCTGACCTACAATTGCAAAGGGATTCAAGATGGTTCATGGGGGAGGAAATGCAGATCAGGGTCTAGCTGATATGCTTAGACAGATGGATGCTAGATTAGAAGTTGTTGAGATAGCCCAACGCAAAGGAAGAAATCTTTATGATGTTAGTGATGATGAAATTGAAGAGGTTCAAGGTGAAGCTGCACCTGCACCTGTGATGACTCAGGAAGAAGAGAGATTCATGAGAGCTTTGACAAGTTTGAAATCCACACCTCAGTTTAATCCTCCTAAGTATACTGGAAAATTGGATTCTGATGAGTTGATTGACTGGATAATAGAGACGGAAATGTATTTTGAATATGAGAGTGTAGTAGAGGATAAGAAGGTAAATATTACAAGCACAAAATTGAAAGGTCATGCATCCCTATGGTGGGAACATCTGCAATTGGATTGGAAGAAGAAAGGTAAAGACAAAATCAAGGTATGGGACAACATGGTAAAAAAATTGAAAGGCAATTTTCTACCTTGTAATTACCATATTAACCTAATCCGGTGAATAAAAATTATGAAGCAGAAAGACAAATCATTAAAAGACTATACTAAAGAATTCTACAGATTGGGCATCAGATATGGACATGTTGAGGATGAAGTGGAGAGAATTACAAGATATCTGAATGGCTTGAGAATTTATATAAAATTAGAGATCAGTTAGGTCAAGATGGAGAGCATTGAGGAGGCATACTAATTTTCCCTAAAAGTTGAGGAAAAGTTGAATAGAAGATATGAACAAAGACAAAGAGGCAGAGGAGGTAGATTCCTGAAAGGAAGTGGAAGATCTCATGGTGAAAATAGTAGATCTGAACCAAACAAGTTAAATTCAGACACATCTCAAGACAAAGGAAATACTGAATGGAAAGGTGGAAATTCATACCGAGGAAGAGGTAATTACTCCAGAGGTGGTTATATAAAAAAGGATTCCAAGTTACTTGTTACAATTGTGGTGAAGATGACATAAGTCTTTTGAATGTACACGTGCAAGCAAGAAAGGCAGTAGTAGCAGAAGTGCATTGGTGCAAGAGGAGTCACCAAATGAAGCTAAGAAGGAAGTAAATTTCATGATCCAAAGGATACTATAGGGTGACAAGGATAAGAAAGATCCGATCAAAAAAAATTTGTTCAAAAATAGATGTAGAGTTGCAGAAAAAGTTTGGAAAGTGATTGTTGACAGTGGAAGCTCAGAGAATATGGCATTTGAGGAAATGGTTGCAAATTTTCAATTGGAGAGGATGAAACATCCAAAGCCCTATCAGATCTCATAGATCAAGGATGATCATACATTAATGGTGAGTGAACAATGTTTTGTGAATCTAAAAATTGGAAAGTATTATGATAAGGTGTTGTGTGATATTATACCTATGGATTGTTGTCATATTTTGTTGGGTAGACCTTGGCAATATGATAGACATGGTATACATGATGAAACATTGAATAGGTATTCTATTTGGGTTGATGGTAAGAAGAAATTTTTGTTACCTTTGATTGAAGAATATGTTGGTGAGATATGTACATTTGTGAAAGTTTGTCTAATGGAAGGTAGACAGTTTGTTAAGGATTTGAAAAGAAATGATATATGTTATGCTTTGATTCCTAACAAACCAAGTAAGAATACAGAAGATGAAATTCCTACAGAATTTGGAAAGTTACTCACTGAGTACAAGGAGATCATTTTTGATAATGTACCTAATGGTTTACCACCAATGAGAGATATCATTCATTGTATGGATCTGATCCCTGGAGCTAGTTTACCGAACAAAGCACCACATAGGTTAACACCAACTGAGAATGAAGAGCTTAACCAACAAGTTTATTTATTGTTGAACAAAGGCTTGATCCGAGAAATTCTGAGTTCGTGTGCAGTTCCTGTTATGTTGGCACCTAAGAAGAATGGAGAATGGAGAATGTGCACCGATTCCAGAGCAATTAACAAGATCACAGTAAACTATAGGTTTCCTATACCGAGAATGGATGACATAATGGATTGTTTGAGTGGACCAAGATATTTTACCAAAATTGATTTGAAAAGTGGATATCATTAGATCATAATCAGAGAAGGAGATGAATGGAAGACTACTTTCAAGACAAAGGAAGGTTTGTATGAGTGGTTGGTTATGCCCTTTGGTTTAACTAATGCACCAAGTACATTAATGAGACTAATGAATGAAGTTCTAAAGAAATTCTTGAATAAATGTGTGATTGTATACTTGGATGATATTCTGATATTTAGTAAGACTAGAGAAGAGAATTTGATGCATATAAGACAAGTGTTGCAAAGATTAAAAGAAGAAAAGTTGTTGATAAATCTGAAGAAGTGTTCCTTCATGAAAGAAGAGCTTGTGTATTTGGGATTTGTGATTTCAGATGATGGTTTGAAGATGGATCCAGAGAAGGTTGAAGCTATACTTAGTTGGCCTACACCTGAAAATGTCACTAAGGTAAGATCATTTCATGGATTGGCAAGTTTTTACAAGAAGTTTATCAAAAATTTCAGTTCTATTTGTAATGTTGTGACTGAGACAATGAGAGGAGACAAAAGAGAATCCAAATGGACACATGGAGCTGATAAGAGTTTTGAAGCTTTAAAGATGAAGGTTGTTGAATTACCTGTGTTAGCCTTACCTGATTTAAATAAGGTATTTCAAGTTGAATGTGATGCAAGTGGAAGTGCAATTGGAGTTGTGTTGACTCAAGAAGGTAAACCTGTTGCTTTCTTTAGTGAAAAGTTGAATGATGCAAAAAGGAAATATTTTGTCTATGATCAAGAGTTATACACTATTGTGCAAGCTATGAAGAAATGGAGACATTATTTGATGTCAAATGAATTTGTTTTGTATATTGATCATAAGGCTTTACAGTATTTGGGTAGTCATAATAAGTTGAATCAGAGACATATGAAATGGGTAGAGTATTTGCAGAGCTTTACATTTGTGATTAAGCATAAGAGTGGAGTTTCTAATAGAGTTGTTGATGCATTGAGTAGAAAAAGATCTTTGCTGACTGAAATGAGAATTGAAGTTCTTGGTTTTGATGACATGAAGAATTTGTATGAAAGTGATCCTAATTTTTCATAGCAATGGAGAGTGTGCATAGCACCTGATTCAAACCAATCAAGTAACTATGAAGACTATTTCATTCAGGAAGATATGTTGTTCAAAGGTATTTTGTTGTGTATACCAAGAGGATCAATGAGAACTAATTTGATTAAAGAGAAACATAGTAATGGATTGGCTGGACACTTTGGTATTGATAAAACATTGAGTTTGTTGAAGGAGAGGTATTTTTGGCCTTAGGTGTATAAGGATGTTCATAAATTTGTAAGAAGTTGTGGAGTTTTTCAAGTTGAAAAAGGAGTGAGTCAGAATACTGGTTTGTATACACCTATTACTGTTCTTGGGAAACCTTGGAGTGATATCAGCATGGATTTTGTTCTTGGCTTACCTAGGATAGTAAGAGGTAATGATTCTATATTTTTTGTTGTGGATAGATTTTCTAAGATGACACATTTCATACCATGTAAGAAAACATCAGATGCAGTACATATAGAAGATCTGTTCTTTAAGGAAATTTTCAGATTGCATGGATTACCAAGGAGTATCATCTCTAACTGAGATAGTAAGTTTGTTAGATATTTTTGGAGAACACTTAGGAAGAAGTTGGGTACTGAGTTGAAGTTTAGTTCTACATTTCATCCACAGATTGATGGACAAAAAGAGGTTTTAAACTGAAGTTTGGGTAATTTGTTGAGAAGTTTAGTTGAAGAAACACCAAGCAATTGGGATTTGATGTTGGCACAAGTAGAGTTTGCATACAACAGTTCAGTAAACAAAAGTAATGGAAAGACACCATTTGAGATTTTTCATGGAACACAACCAAGAGGTATATTATATTTGAGATATATTGTTGGAGAAGAGAAAAGAAGTGTTGAAGCAGAAGAATTTGTAGAATTTATGAAGACATTGCATGAAGATGTAAAACAAAAGCTGGAGAAAAGTAATCAGAAATACAAAGATAGTGCAGACAGATCTAGAAGACATAAAACACTTGAATTTGGTGATGCAGTGATGGTTCATCTGAAGAAAGGAAGATTTCTTAAGGGAACATATGGTAAATTAAAGATGAAGAAATTTGGTCCTTGCAAAATATTGATAGGATTTGACACTTGAAATGCTTATGAAGTTATATTACCTGGTGACATGGATATATCGCCTATATTCAATATTTGAGACTTGTATGAATATCATGAACCTGATGAAGAAGTGACAGTACCAAGCGATTATCCTAAGAAGCAGATAGAGGAAGTTGAAAAGATTTTGAAACAGAGAATTGGCAGAAGTACAAGAGGAAAGGAATACATGGAGTATCTGGTAAAGTGGAAGAATAGACTGATTGAGGACTCATCTTGGATTTCTAAATCTAACCTAGATTCACTTTAGGTTGGACCTGACACATGATTTTGAGAATCATTTATTTTAACCCTAGGTGTCTGATGCAGGAGCATCTTGGGTCATTGGAAATCCTGTACAACCAAAAAGATGTTTGTTTTAGTTCTTTAGTTTGTTCTTTGTCACTCGGGTTCTACTTCTTGGGCATGCTTGTCTCTTTTTCTCAGTCATGCTTTACCGATGGGTTTTGGTGATGTCCTTACCGATCATTTTTTTTGATGCTCAGGTATGCCTTACCGACAGTTGCTGATTTTCAGTGTTCTTCCACCCGAGATGCTTATTTTGGAAGTTGGATCTTTGGCCGACTTCTTGATTTAATTTTCATTATTGAATTTATTTGGGATCTCTCATTGGGATTTGTGTGGACCTAAATTTGGGTCTCTCTTATGGATTTGAGTGCCAACCTCTTGTGGTGGACTCTTGTATATATTTGGTTGTATGTTCTTAGTTTAGGTATCAATCTTAGAGAAAGAAAGAAAATGTTTAGATATTGAGATCGAAGGTCTATGATCTCTGTTGTATGAAGATCTTATTGTAATTCATCAAATATATGGCCAAAACTGGGAAGGCCTTACAGCCCGACATGTAATGATTTTGATCAAGTTAATACAAAGGATCTCTATGTTTTCTTCTCTCACTGTGTATTTTGGCTTCCACATTGTGTCTGCAAGGTGGTTTGGTAGTTGGGTGAGCCTTAGGCCCCTTCTACTAGTCCTCCTTGTGTCACTCTCTGATCAATATATACTTCAGTTTCTTTTCTTTCTTTCTTTATTCTACTTGGTGAATTCTTTGTCCTTTGTTTCTCGGTGTCTACAAAATTCTTTGGCTCTGTTCTTCAACGTGTATGATCAGATCTGCATGAAGAGTTCTATTTTCACACAAAATATACTTAGCATTCCTCTCTTTGATAATGAATTCCTTGTCTCTTTATATAGACATGATTAGTCACTCAATCTTATTTTTATTGTATATCTCTCCTTGACCCATAAAACTCGCCATGATTTTCTTTATACCGTAAATCTCTCATTTAGTTTTATTCCGTAAATGTCTCCTTGATAACTGTGAATAAAATGCACTTTTAATCTCCTAACTTTCTTTATCTTAACTCATCGTTGATAATAAAACAATCAATCAGTCAATCCCTAAATTGTAGCTCTGCCAGCTAAGCACTTT
The DNA here is from genome assembly GCA_018584345.1 of Thuja plicata. Lineage (NCBI taxonomy): Eukaryota > Viridiplantae > Streptophyta > Pinopsida > Cupressales > Cupressaceae > Thuja > Thuja plicata. Next base: position 905,031 of record MU226145.1, read on the forward strand.
TGTCATTCTTTTACTCCAGTTATACTAGGCCATTAACTTCAGTTATGCTCGGTTATTAACTCTTGCTCGGTAACACTTGCTTGGTTACTATTGTGCTTGGTATACACTGTGAATTGCTCGTTGTTCACTATCACTCGGTGTATATAGACCTTTTATGTTTTACCGACCACATAAACTTTGCCTCTTTAGATCTTCAAGGTTATGACAATATATGTATGAACAATCAAACCATATCAAGTTGACATCAATGACAATACAATACATTAACTGATTTAATGTCTTTTCATTCACTTTTTCAACTCGGTGATCATCAACTTATCATCTTCAAACATTCAATCAGTTGAGTTCATCAATTCCAAGTTATAACTCTCATTGCAACCCGGGAAGGTTCTTCCCCTTCCCAACTTTTATGAAAGAAATAAAAAAAATTTTATCTGAATCTTCCTTATCTTCTCCCCTAAGAGTAGCCAATGATTTGCAACCCTCTCCTTGTTTCCTTTTAACTCCACAATTTGGAGAGATTATGTTGAATTCTTATTTTTGGAAGCCCAGGCCACCAGGAGCAACATGAACTACCAATATTTTAGTTTTGGAATCCTGATCTTTAAGGGTCGATGTGTTGTCAAGGTCCACCTCCACTGAATGTTTGAGAAGGCTATCAAAAACCCCTCTTCATCCCCAAATTCTGAATCTATAAGTATTTCCATGAAGGAAGAAGAGGGGAGATCGCCCCCATTGTTATCTACTTGAGAGGTTGAGTTTTCCATAAGGCCAAAAATTTGAAATATTGCCTACAGTCAAGGGGATAATTCTTGATCTTGGTTACTATTGTTGGACGGGTCCTCCACCTTGTTCTCTTTATCTACTTGCGTCTTTATTCTTATTTTTTGTTGAAGGGGAAGGATCCCTCCCATAACCTTATTCATGGGGAGGTAGGTATCCCCCACTGTCCTTTGAGATATCATTTTCCCTTTGGGATGGCCTTTGTTGGAGAGAGATCAAGGTGGTCTTCCTTCTAGTTCTTTTTCTAATAATCTTTATGATTTCCTACAATAACTACCAAAAAATTTAGCCAAACTGGAGAAGGGATTAGTATTGGCACCTTTTTTTCATTTTTGCATTATACTCACCAATAGGAGATAAAAAATTATCTTCCTTATCTAGGGTACCCTTCTAGCTCTCAATTACACTCATTCTTTCCTCCCTAGTTGTCTTCCAAAGATCATAAAGTGTAGTTTGTAGCACATCCTATTCATCTTTTGTTTGAATGTCTGGAGATAATACCTTTTGCATTTGTACTTCACATTGTTTATCTTGTGTTGATTGAAGGTTAGATATCCTTGGATCTTCTTATAAAACTTGGTCTACAATCCCATGTATCATTCTATCTTGAACCTCCACCGACCATTGTGTAAGAATTATCTCAGCCTGTCTGTGATTAAATCTCTATATTAAATGGTCATGGTTTCTATTAATTCGGAGACCCCATTAGTCCTAAGTTTAGTTTGAGCGATCCAGCTTTTATTCCAAGTTTCTAACATGAAATGGCCCTCAAGCCTACAAATACCATTCCACAACCTTTTGTCATGCTTGATTTTGTTCTCTTTGAGAAGACCTTTATTCTTTATTTCCAAGTCGGTAAGAGATAACCCTCTATCAGTTTCTAAAATAATTGAGTAACTAGCATGGGGAGAGTGAAAAGTGAAATCCTGTTGATGTGTTAAATATAGAACCTTAGGAGTCATGTTGTAATAGAAAAACAATCTCCAAAATATGATCCATAGGAATACTGTCAAATTCCCTTGTGATGCCTCCCTGACATCCTCCAAGATATTAATGGTAGAGGGCATGGGATGTTCTATTTCTGGAAACATCAATGTAGTCCAACCTGACCGTGATTCTGGATTCCCTTCAGGATCTTCTTGAATGTTATTTTTATTTTCTTTTATTATGAATGAATTATTTTTAAATTGGTCATCTAAAAATACAATAGAAATGGATTCTTGTGTAGATGATGTACTGTTGGATCTACAATCTTGTAGTCCTTGTAGAAAGGCACCTAATTGTGCCACAAATGAGGCATAAATATCTTACCCCTTGCATAATTTGAACTTACCTCTCTTTTTAAGTGTACAAAATGTCCACCACTAGATCAACTCAAGATATACCAAATAATATGAATGATTTTTTTTTAAATTGACCTTTTTACAATCATTGTGTATCCATACTTGATTTAACCATCCTACATTCTAAGATTATTTTTTTAGTAAAATAATTTCTTGTATGTTGAAATTGTTGGCTTTAATTCTGGGGTGTTCAGCAAGGTGTCGGGCTAACAAGGGTATCAAAAGCTTGGAATATATTGTGAAAAATGGTCGCTTGCTGACTTGGAACGATATTTGCTCCAATTTTGACGTCCCCCATCATAATGGAGGACATACTCTATGCTCAGGGAGACCTGCTCATCCTTAGCCCTTCTCAAAATTTGTGTTTCTAATTTGGTTTCTCCTTCTCATTTCATTGAGATTGATGGTACCTCCCTTCACTGTATCAAAGCCAAATCTATTTACAACCATCTTCCTGACAATGATGAAATCCTTAGCTATCTTAATGGTTGTTGGGGCATGCAGTTTTATTCCTCCTCTTGGCATTTTTGATCTCAGTGATCTATGGGGTGGACCTGTTGAACCTAAGAAGAAATGCTTCCTTTGGAAATTGATTCTTTTGAAGCTACTTGTGTTGAATCCTGATGGAGATTATAATATTTGCTCTTTCCATAGAATACCTGAAATAGTTAAAACACATTTTCATGGACTGCATGTTGGAAAAGGAGATCTAGAATATGTTTAGCATTATTATTAATGATAATATCATATATCATTAGATGGGAGGTATGGTTGGGTTCCTAATCTCAAGAAAGAAAATAATATATTTTGGTCTATCCTTTCCATTTAAGTGCTATGGGAAATATGGAAACTTAGGAATGATAATATATTTAGTGGAAGATCTAGAGAGCTTATTGAGTCTCTCAGGGGACTCATAACATATAATGTTGTCATATAGGTTACAGTCACAATCAAGCTAGCCAAAGAAAATTTTGAAATGCTGCTACAGGATGGCACCACTAGAGTTTTCACATGGGGGATTTATAAGAGTGCACCTTGGCACGGGGGATAGGAGAAGGTTTCACCTTTGAGACAACACTAAATAATTTCATTGGTGAGGCTGCTACTAGGGTTCAAATCCCCTTGGGTCATTGTGCTTGCAGGCTTGTGCCTACGCTGGGATGTGCTCGCGGATTTGAATGACTAGAGTGTTATTTAGCGGCCTTAAATATGGCTTCTCATTACCGACAAAAAAATAATAATAATAATTTCATAATTGAACTTGCAGAGAGAAAAAGAAATGGAGGACAGACCTCGAAGATGTGGCAGAGAGAGTAGCACCCCTAGTAATTGCAGGGCTCGGGGTATCAACTGAGAGGTAGCTCTCCCAACCAACTGGGACAAGGCTACTATTTGAATGGATGGCCCCTTGGGTTGGGTCTCCTGGATTTAAATCTATCGAATCTCTTTATTTTGAACTTCTTATCTATCCAAACTTTCTACCTGCTACTCCAATTTTGATAATGTGATGGAGTTTCAGATTTGTAACTAGACTTTTTCTTATATGGCATAGTTTTTAGGGCATAGTTCACTTCCTTTGTTTATACATTTATAGTTCAGACTGTCTCATATAAATCTTGATCTCTTTATGATGAGAACATGTAATCCTTGATCTTATGTAATGTTTTGCAAAATTATATTTAATATAAAAAAAGGAACTCAAAAAAATAATATTTTAACAAATTACACTCAATTGAAGCCAATAAAAAAATTTCTAGTGGAACCTATAACTCTTTCCATACTCAAGCTTGCATACATGAAAAAATCAAATATAGCTCTGACAATGGAGACTCAATGTAGTCTTCACATTAACTAATTGCGCAAGAGAGTATTTGCAAACAATATATTATGTAGTGTACTATGACTAAGAAATGTATGATTACAAGTCAAAAGTGTGAACACATGAAAAGTCACATACATGTCTAATCAAAAGTGTGAACACATCAAAAGTCACATATGTAACATTTGATTATTTTCTAAAATAATTAGTTGTTGAGCAAGCATTGTCAACCTTTAATATTTCAATGTAATTTTCAACATCATGAAAAGCTTCTCTTGAATCATCATTCATATTCTCCCACATATACCTCCATGGATAAGACTTCTTGATCATTAAGGATCTTGTCTCATTTTTAACATATAACTCAAAAATGAAAGAAAACTATTACAGTGGAATAAAGTTACCATTGAAGTTGAATGAAAAGGAAAAAGAATGTAAAAGTTTTATAGTGAAAAATAAAGATGTTAGAATATTGAATTTTGTAATCTAATTTTTTTATCACAATTCTTAATTATTAAACATCTTTTCTTTTTTAGCTTTAAAATTTAATGTTAAAAAATAAATATATAAACTCAATAACCTTGAATAAAATACTTTGAATATATATCGTATAATTAGTTTGAGATCATTACAAAAAAAAAATCAAGAAATAAAAATCCATTAAAATGAATTTTGTTTCTGATTAAGTTCAATGGCCTAGCAAATAGGTTGACCCTTATACAACCACAACCAAAAGGCATCAAGAGATAAAAAACCACATCAACAAAGGTGTTGGCTATTACAAGTGAAGGATTTACAACAAGATCAAGAACAAACCATTAACAACACACTAGTAACCCGCATCAAGAGTGGGAAGCCAACTCACTCACAACAGGGGGAGGAGAATGAGAGACAGAGTGATTCTTCCTTTGTTGCAAGACAACCATCCAAGTGATACTATCAGTAGGGTCTCCACCACACGATAGTAGAACCCCTATTGCAGAACAGTCAGCACCAAGAACTAACTGGTGGCAACACTTTACATCAATTGTCAAAGCTTGGAGTAGATCAAGATCAGTAGTCAAAGAAGGGTTTACACAGTCAGAAGGGACCACACCAAAATTGAGAGGTGGATTCAAGTCCACTGGATCAGAAGAGCCCAGTTCAGTAGGAGTGTCACCTTGGGTGGGTTGTCTGCCTATGATTAAAATTAAATTTATTACTAAAATAGTCATTAAATGTTTTTTTTTACTTTGAATACATATCAAATGTCATGGGTATAAGAATTCTAAGGTCATTAATATATGTATGTATGTATGTATGTGTGTGTGTGTGTGTGTGTGTGTGTGTCGCATAAATAGTTTGAGGTCATTAAAAAGACAAATTCAAGAACGAAAAAATAAATTTGCTATTAAAATATTTTAAAAAACTCATTTTACTTTGAATACATATCAAATTTCATGGGTATAAAAAGTCTAAGGTCGTGTGTGTGTGTGTGTGTGTGTGTGTGTGTATATATATATATATATATATAT
>MU226145.1:910539-956530 GCA_018584345.1 Thuja plicata
TATATATATATATATATATATATATATACACACACACACACACACACACATATGTATATGTATGTGTATGTGTATGTGTATGTGTATGTGTATGTCTATGTCTATGTCTATGTCTATGTCTATGTCTATGTATATGTCTATATGTATATGTATATGTATATGTATATGTATATGTATATGTATATATGCATGTGTGTGTGTATACATACATATACTATTAAAATAATTTTACATAAACTTTATTTTTTCATAATTTCTATATGATAATTATTAAAAAGAAAATATATTTCCAACATTAATCTTTAAACATACAATCAAATAGAAAAGTAGAGAATGTTGGATGCTAAGTAATTATGCTTGAAGTAAATTTGAATTGATGATACTTTTTCTTGTTCATTTTTTATGTGATTAATTCTATCATTTAAAGAGTCCTAGGATGGTTCCTTATACGCAAACAAAAATGCATAATTTGAATGCTATATTGTGCATGTTGATGAGAAACGGTCATTTCTAGAACTATCAAGCTATTTTCTAGTTTAGCGGACAAATTTCTATGTGTTCCAATCTAAGATAAGGCATAACACTTTGTGAAGTTTTTGAAAATGGGGTTGCAAGCAGAGTGGGTTTAACCATGGAGGAAACTTTGTAGTTAAGCACGCTCGAGCTAGAGTAGTACTAGGATGGATGACCTCCCAGGAAGTCTCAGGGCTTCACCTCTGTGAACATCACCTAGATCCAATGAGTGCTAAGTGTTCTATTCATTCTCATGAGATATGGGTTTGTTTCAACCACTACTCATGAAATATGGGTCAATGATTTTGACTCAAAAAAACTACACAGTTAAATCCTGATAGCAATATCCCATTTTGACTTGTTGTGGAAAATATCTCCTACTTATCAATTGATGAGCATAAGGGTATTTCTAATTAATGGTTCATAAGGCACAACACTTGGTGAAGGTTTTGCAAATGGGGTTGCAAGAAGAGTGGGTTTAACCATGGAGGAAACTTTGTAGTTAAGCGCACTCGAGCTAGAGTAGTACTGGGATGGGTGACCTCCCGAGAAGTCTCGGTGCTTCACCTATGTGAGCATCAGCTAGATCCAATGAGTGCTAAGTGTTCCATTCATTCTCATGAGATATGGGTTCATGTGAACCACTACTTACAAAAAATGGATCAATGAGTTTGACTCAAAAATAACTACACAGTTAAATCCTGATAGCAATATCACAATTTGACTTGATGTGGAATATATCTCCTACTTATCAATTGATGAGATTAAGGGGATTTCTAATTAATGGTTCATAAGGCACAACACTTGGTGAAGGTTTTGCAAATGGGGTTGCAAGTAGAGTGGGTTTAACCATGGAGGAAACTTTGTAGTTAAGCGTGCTCGAGCTGGAGTAGTACTAGGATGGATGATCTACCGGGAAGTCTCGGTGCTTCACCTCTGTTAGAATCACCTAGATCCAATGAGTGCTAAGTTTTCCATTCATTCTCATGAGATATGGGTTCGTGTAAACCACTACTCATGAAACATGGTTCAATGAATTTGACTCAAAGGAACTACACAGTTAAATCCTGATAGCAATATCACAATTTGACTAGTTGTGGAAAATATCTCCTACTTATCAATTGGTGAGCTTAAGGGGATTTCTAATGAATGGTTCATAAGGCACAACACTTGGTTAAGGTTTTGCAAATGGGGTTTCAAGTAGAGTGGGTTTAACCATGAAGGAAACTCTGCAGTTAAGTGAACTCTAGCTAGACTAGTACTGGGATGGGTGACCTCCCAAGAAGTCTCGGTGCTTCACCTCTGTGAGCATCACCTAGATCCAATGAGTGATAAGTGTTCCATTCATTCTCATGAGAGATGGGTTCGTGTGAACCACTACTCATGAAACATGGTTCAATGAGTTTGACTCAGAAAAACTACACAGTTAAATCCTGGTAGCAATATCACAATTTGACTTGTTGTGGAAAATATCTCCTACGTATCAATGTTTACATAATCAAATCAATATGTACCATTACGAGTTTCTAGATTTTATTGTGTTAAAAAAAAATTCATCAATCAAATCCAAAAATTTACAACACAATCAAATCCAGAAACTCGCAATGGTAATTATCATGGATTGTGGAAATCTCTTCTCTTTGAAATTAATATGTTTTAAGAAGAATGATATGGCATGATAGACTATTGGGTTTAGGTTTTTATTAGTAAGTGCACTAGAAGAGCCAAAGTAGAATCATGCATTTAAGACATCCATGTAAAGTGACATAAGACATACAGGTGAAAAGGTGAAGCATGCACTTTTCTTCTTTGTATTTTTCCCCACTTTGGTGTGCATACAAATCAAAAATTATGAAAAGGTGGAAATAAAAGAAAAAGAGTTATACAAAGCGTAGGACATTTCAAGAATCTTCAAATATCTGAAATTAGAATAAGTGTGCTACATTTGTTCCTAATGTGCAATAGGTGTCTATTGGGCCTGTTATATTTTTAAAGGAAAAGCACAAACCTGCAAAAACTATAAAATTTTGAAAATAGAATGCATAAATAATATGCCCCCTAAAAAAATTTTGTTGTAAAGGAATGCCCACAAATCAAAGAGATGAAAAAGAAAATAAAACTTGAGACATCAATCTAAGGATGAGAAGTGGGTATAATATATAAATGTGAATGTGATTAAAATTTGAATATAGAATACATACTTGAGATATACTTGCCTATATATTTGATCAATTATCATAAACAATGTGAAGGAGGATATGTGTCTTTTTTCCCCTGATGGGAGAAATTATGGACATTTGAAACATACAAAAATGCAACGATACCTTATCTCGATGTGGCAAGATCAAGGAAAAACATAGAAAGAATGTGAATATAGCATAATATGTTATATAATTTGTCATAGAAAAAAAGTGATAAACAAAGGGAAAAATTTATCCAATAATGCCAATATAATCAAGTGGTAAGTATTTGATCTCAATGGGACCAAAACATGTCATATGAATAAATGCTCCTCAAGGGATTGTGTTTTACGATTTCATAATCCATAGATAATAGTAATCGTGCACGATCTAAGCATGTTGTGAAAAAATTAAAAAAGTTGAAGATTGCTTCTCATAGGTGTACTTTCTTTTCTATTATTTGAATAAATATTTTCTTGTTAACAAATTGAATCTTGATAAAATGGAAGTTAATGATGTCAATTTGTAACTCAAATTCACATCAACTTTCTTTCTATACTATTGATTTTATTGTAACATTTCTTGGAATTTTAGGTCAACCATAATATCACCACATAAAGTATCATTTATGGTGGCATTGTGTATATCTTTTCTTGATTTTCATTATGTTTAAACATTCATGTATATAACAAATATTTTATGTGCTCAATGCATATTTACATGTTTCAAAACACTAATATACTCGTTATGACTAGCATTCAAACAATCCTAGTCATTCATTTTTTCTTGATTATATACATTATAGTGATGTATGAAGGGTGTATTTCCTTTGTCATTAGTACCCTCAACATCAACCATTATTTTTCAAATCACGTAGTTGTCAATAAGATCTTGAATTTTATGTCAGTATAATGTTTATGCCTGCAATATACTCATGCATTAATGCTAATCACAAAAGGAATTAGTAGTAGAGCATGATGAGACACTTTTGTATGTACCTATTAGTATAATAAAATGTGATGTGATAAGTTGGCCTTGCAATAGCTATTGTACGTTGCATGTGGAGGATCCTCTAATTGTTGAGCGTTGCTTTTACACAAGTCAATTACTAGGAATTTGAGATCTGAAATCTCATCTTGAAAGAATAACGAAGTTATTCCCAAGGTTCTCTGTGGTCATGGTACAACCGCTTGGTAAGCTCAGTTGAAGATAAATGTAAATGTTCACAAGGAGGCCTTTGCTGGTACGTTTCAACTTCAAGGTGCAAAGCATACTTTAGTACTTTTTTTGTATTTTCTCGATTTTACAAATGTATGCAATTTCCTAACAATGCAAATCTGATTTTAAAACCTACAATGATTGCCTACTTTAACCAATTTCAAACAAAGATCAAAATATTTGAGTAACGAGAGTTGTAAACAAATTTACTAAAATGAAATCTAATGGACATAAACCATTGTTGAATCACGCTTGCAAATTAAATGATTAAAAAGATGGAAACCCACAAAACATGAATCAGATAAGATCATCATTCCATGTTCAGCAGATGCAATCTTTCAAAGAAACTTTTACTCAGATGCAATATTTTCAAAAATCTATCAAATCATGAAGCCACTAGATCCATGCACACACGAGACAGATTTATCTTAAAACCAATAGAAAAAATATTTCCAATCATTCATCATACCAAGATGAATTAACAACAGCAAACTCCAATTTAATTGGTCGCAGATTTATACACAATAAACACATTTGGCTCTCTAAAATGGATGAATAAGAATGCACATATTCAACAATTTCGCATAGATAGTAGAAGAATCACACCATGAATGAAGAACCAACACATATATATTTATTGCATCAAAAAACTGACATTAATTACATTTTTTTGATCAAATATATAGTGCTTCAACTACAAAACTAAGAAACCCAAAAATAGGGTTCCATTTACACTAAAATAGAGAAATAAAGCTAAATCTAGAGCTTACTAAAGAAAAACTACTCCTAAGCTGGTAGATAACAAGTCTTCATGGATTTTAATCCATTTACATTTCACTCATGCAAGAAAATGAAGCTAAATCCGCTCACCAAACAAAAGATCAGAACTAGAGTTCAACCGTTCTTAAACTGAAGTGTTCTTGAACTGGAGTTCTTCCTTGGAATCTTCATCTTGGCTCCTCTTCATGAACACCACTGATAAATTTCTTCTATTCCAACAAAAAACCCCACACATGTAGGCAATCTGATCTGGAGCAAACTCTTCATGCAAATTGCTTCTTTGTCGAAACGGCCCAGAAATTTTGGACCCTAACCCTAACTCCAAAAGTTGAAAAGATAAAAATTGGTTGTGGGTCCTTATGACTCAAAATTTCAGACTTTCAGAGTTTGAAAGGCCGAAAAAATTGAGTTGGCCAAATGGCAAAGTGTAAAAAATCTCCCTTTGCAAAACTTGACTAAGTCCAAAAATGAACACTTAGTCATTCTAGGAGGATGTTTGGATGGGCCTTGCAGAATATTTTCACTATCTCCTGCACTTCTTCAAAGTTTGTGACTTGGATAGCATTAAGGCGCCACTCTGGCTTCTCCCTAAAAGATATTAATTCTAAGGCAAAGAACTTGATTTCTTCATCATGTTCCAACATTCTCTGCATATCCTCCCTTAAATGGAAGAGTTGTTGGAGGTCCTCCTTGGTATTGATACCAACCAAAATCCTCGTGAATTTTTGCATGATGTTCTTTACCGGGTACAAAATTTGGTTTCCCTCATCTTCATATAAGTCTAGGTCGACGCCTTTGAATAATTTATCTATTTTCTCGACCCATATCATGACTCATTCATGCCTTTTGTTGACCCTACCTAGGCATTTCTGAGAGACCTTTATTGTCCTAGCTATGTCCTTGATCCAGGTCTCAAAATTGCCTAGCTCTGATCCCTCATATAGTTTGACCAAAAATTGGAAGCGTTTCTTCCTTATTACCTTTAGGTCCTTAAGAACCTTTTGTCATTTCTCAATGGGACCTACTATTTTAACAATAAAGTTCTTCAATGCTTCATTTTTCTCTTTTAATAATTTTATTTTCTACTCGTCTTTATCCATGAATCCAAGGACATGTTTCAATCCTAATGTCGCCAACATCTTACTCCCTTCTCTAGTAGATTCACCTAAGTCAACCTCTTCAAAAATGTAATCTTTTGTAGTAATCTTTGATTCGTTGGTGCTTAATATGGGTACTGCAACTTGTGCCTTCCACCGGCCTCTATGGTCCTCAGTGACATAGGACATTGTTCTTGCCATGGCGTCAAATTCACCCCTGCTAAAAGTTTGTCCTAAGACCACCATGTCTATATCCTCTTCCTCAGTGTAAACTATTTTCCTTGGTTGTATTTCCTTTGTGAACCATGTGGGCTTGGTGAATGCAGTGACCGGCTCATACAGAGAAATATTTAGAATGGAGGTTGTTTCTTCTACATTTTGGTCTTCCGTCTTCTTCTCCCCTTCTCCTTCCTTCTCCAAAGCTTCCCTCATCTCCAAATTTTCTTCCTCTTCCAGCCCTTCTTATGCTTTCGCTAGTTGTTTCCCCGTAGTGGTATTTGGTTCTTCAGGTGCACCCTCACAAGGAGTACTCTATTCCCTTGTAGACTCCTTTTCAACTTGTGGCTCTTCGACATCTTTGGACGAACTTGTTAATATCTCTGCCCAAAGACATGTTACATGTCTCGGCCTTGCCTGCGAAGATGATGTTGACCTTGTTGATGAAGGGACTTGGATAATTGGGATTGAAGAAGAAATCAGAGCAGAAGGTAGAGTAAGGATTTGAATGGAAGGCGGAGGAGTGGGAAAATGAACGGAAGGTAGAGGCGTGGGTGCATGAGTAGGAATGATAAGAGGATGAGTTGTATGAATAGGCGGTGGGGTGGATGAACTTTGTTTTGCATTTGCATTGCCCCTTGTCTCTTTATCCATTAGTGTGTCTTGTGACATCTCTCCCTATTATGATTGTGATACCTAGACATTGGGGAGACCTGGAGCAATTTGCACCTCCACCTCCTTTTCCACTTTTGTAGACTCTGTGGTGGATGAAGGCATCTATGTATCTATCTCTTAATCTGGCTCCACCAATGGTTTTTCAACCATAGGGGTAGTGAATTGGGATGGAGGAGGAGGGAGAGTGGCTTGTGACACCAATGGTACCTATCCTCTGACATTTATCTCTACATTTTTATCAGGTTGGTTTGCCATTTGATCCTTGAACCCTGTGAGATTTTGGAAATCGAAAATATAAAACTCATCGAAACCAAGGAAATCATGGGAATCCACTTGCTCTTCTCGTGCACCTGTATCTACATCGATCGAGACATTCTCTTCTTGATCTTTTATTTTGGTGTTTTTTGTTCCCGATCATGTTATCCTTGCTAAGGGTACTTCATCTTCTTCTTTTTACAAGGTTTCCAACTATGGGGATAAAGAGGATCTCTTCCTTTTGTATACCTTCCTCTTTTCTTCCTAGGTGATTCTAGGTCCTTTGATTTTTACACTTGGAAACAGTCCTAAAATAGGAGCTTGTCCTTGTGTGACTGATGGTTGATAAAGAGGTGAAGAGATGCTACCAGTCATTCTTGTTCTTTTTGGTTTAGCCTTGGGATTTGAGCCATACACCACTAATTGATCATGTCTGTAAATTGTCTCCAATTTTTTAGGAGCTACCTCTTTGAACCTGGGCATTCGTGTTTTCTCTCCTTTTCCCTTGTCTCCTATGGATGGGGGATCCAGTTGAGGCTTCATTGGTACAGGGCCCATTTTTAATGGAATTTTAATCCAGTCCTTGGTGGTCTTTATCACATGCCTGACCTTCAATACAATGTTGTCATTTTCTTCCTTATCTACCTATGCATTCTAAATGGCCCTTACATATAGTTTTGTTGAAGCACAGAGGGTTTCAGAAAGTTTTGTGTGGATTTAGGGGGGACCTTTGTTTCTGGTCACTTTGGGCCCAAACGGATATTACCATTGCATCCAGAAGGCCCAAAAACCCCAGAATCCATATAAAGTTTGTCCATTTTGGACACCGGGGCATCTGGAGAATTTTTTCGGCCTCCTAAGGGCCGTACGGGCACGTTTTTCAAGAAATTTCTTTAAAAAAAAACATTTTTTTAACATTTTTACACCGCAGTCAGTAGGTTTTGGGGCGCGCCACCACCGCGCCGCCCGCGCGCCGCCCGTGGCCTCCCCGCCACGGCTCTGCACTGCCGGCCCCGCCGGCCCTCCTCCCCGCGGCCCCCGCTGCCTGCTTCTCCGCTGCCCTCCGCAGCCCGCCCCCCGGTGCTCAGCCCCGCCACCCTTCGGGCTACCCCGCCGCTCCGCCAGGTTCTTTTTTGAAAAGGCGCTGCTCCGCCAGCGGGCGCCCGGCCCCCACCACCACCGCCGCCGTCGCCGCCCGGTGGGTCTGTTCAGCCCCCGCAGGCTCCTCTGCTTAGGCGCGCAGTCGTATGGACGACCAAGAGCTCTGTTTAAGCCCCTGCGCTCTCCATGCGCCCGGGGGCTCAATTTTTTTAGCCCCTAGGGCTTCTTTTCTGCCTTTTGGAGCAATTTTGAGGCCTTTTCACTATTTTCGCTCTACAGGGAGCATACAGAGGTCTTTTTCTGACTTCCATATACCGTCAAAAAGCTCTTTTTGAGCACTTTCTGATGATGGAGGTTAGGGTTTTGGGTTCTACCATTTTGATAGTTTTTTTTGCTGTCAAAGTTCGATGTCTTTTTTTTGCCTTCCGGGAGTCATATCTGGCTCATTCGGACTCCGTTTTTGGCAAACGAGATATCGTCGGAAAGCTGGTTCAGTGTGCTATTCAGTGGTAGAGGTATTTTTTCTAGATTCTATGCCATGTTTTCTCTCCTCCAAGTTTGGCAGATTATGCCCTCTGGTGGATTGCTTGGTTCTACAGGTCCTGGGATCTCTTCTTCTGATTTCATAGCTCACTCTTCTTTCTGACTTCTAAGCTTGTATGCTTCTTCTGTTGCATTTTGTTCTGTAAATGCACTGAGATAAAGTTCCTTCTTCTGCATTTCTGGGATCTTGTACACCTTGTACGTTTGATGTACTCGCACTCTGTTATAAAGTGCCATGGGGGGTTATGATACTTTTGCCGCTTTAGGCGCATCCACTTTTGTCAAGTGAGCGTACCTTCCATGAAATTAGCCCATGTTGTGTGTCGATGACACTGCCCTTTATCCTATGTGTGTACTTCTGTTGCACTGTTGGTGTCCCTGGTTCTTCTTCTTCAGATGTTTCTGGCATTGCATTTCAGTGTTCCTGTCACCTCTCCCAGTTCAGCATTATGGGGGGGTCCACCTGTTGGTTCTATTGCTTCCTGGTTCGATTGATCAGCTCTTCAGACATTTGTCTTCTCTACCTGGTCATGCACTTCAGTGGGGATTCTAGCAGTCTCTTCTGACAGAGTTTTCAGTTCATGCTTCGGAGATGCTTCCTTCTCTTTCTTGTTCCTTTCTCTGGGACACCTTTTTCCCTAGATTGAAGGCTCAGTTTCCTTCATCTAGTTTGCTTTCTTGTTTTGGGTATCTGATCAGGCCTTGTTGCCGGGACCCATCTTTCCTGCTTTCTGCAATAGTTTAGCTGTTTTGCTTCTCCCAAAGTTACACTTAAGGGGGGGTGTTAGATTAATCTTTAGTTATTACTCTTTTGTGCTTAAGTTTCACTTAGGCAGTTTCTATTTCTTAGAGTTTTCCTTTTAGGGTTTCGGTATTCTTTATAAGGATTCATTGCTTTGTATTTCATAAGGAGATCATTTTGTAATTCTTTATTGTTGAATATAGAATCTTTTTCTGTCAACATGGTTTTGCAGTCTCTGGCCTATTTGCCGCCATAGTTTCTCTTCTGTCTTTTTCTGTCTCTTGCTTCTTCTCGTGACAGTGTTTGCATGCAGGTGATCTTGGGTGAAGTTGCATTTATCAACTTCTACATCCATGTCCCATACCTTGGGTGAAATGTGGAGCTCTAAGGTAGCTTGTGCAAACTTGAGAGACATTCTGCAGTAGTCCTGGATTTTGACCTCATAGTCATCTATACAGTTTATCCAAGGGTCCTCAATGTGAGGCTTGTGACTATAATGCCTACCCATAATATTACTGTAGGTGTCGACGGGGTCAAAATTGGTTATGATCAAACCGAATGGTTGCAATGGAGATTCATCCCACTCAAAGGCCAAAAACTTGCACACTTTCATGTCCTGCAAAAAATAAGGACCGATTTAAATGGGAAAATCCCAACAGTGTTTCTTCTTATGCTTCATGTGCTCCTAGGCATCAAAAAGATCCCTATCCATCTCCAAAAGAATTATCATTTCAGAAGGATTTCGGGGAAGCTTCTTTGGTGTAAGAGTGCATCTTGTCACTCTGATGTATGTGAAATTCTTAAACTAAATATAATAGGCACCTATTGCGCGGACCTTAGCAGCAACTTCCTCTGAGAGTCTTTTTGCATAATCACCTTCAATTGAACGGATGATTGCAAAGACAAAGGTGTCATTTAAAATTCTATACTCTGAACTATCTTCGTTCAACTTCTCTTTCTTAACCAGCTGCGGATATGCAGTGAATGGCCATGTAGTGGGTTGACCAAATGCTCCTCTTTTAACTAACCCTGGGTATTCTTCTCTGGAAACTAGTAGGTAAACCACATAAGAAGTCATGTAGAAGCGGCGATTATTCTTTACTGCTACCAACTGTTCATCCAAGTTATCATTCAGGATGGTATGCCAATCAAATCTAGTTCTTCTCCCCTTAATTCTTTCAATCAGTAGAATCATTCAGTGCTCAAGTTGGATTGATTAGGGAAGCCCATATAACCTTCTCAGCATTGTGATTGTGACCTGGATATCATCCTTCAAATATCCCCTTCTCATGTCTATTCTCTCCATTTTATTCTTCGGGAGAGGCTGCATCAAGTACTCCTTGTTCATAATTTTGTAAGTGATCTAAGTGTTATTTATGAACCACTCTAAACCCTTGTTCATAGAAAAAGGCATAAAATTTGTCAACCCCCTTTGGCAAGTGGAAGACATCTTCAATGTTTTCTAGCCTGATGTCAAGAACAATGTCTCATGTTTTATTCTTTACTACACTCTCATCAAATAACATAGTGTTGTGTGAGGTTCATGATTAGGTCTGAAGATAGGAAGGATACAGGATGTGTTGCAACATTAACTAGGCTTGAGAGAACAAGGGAAGTGCAGTCAATCGGCCTTCCATTAGGATTGGCACACCTAGTGAGAAAATCCTTCTAGTTTGCGTTCCTTGTATCGGTGTTCATGATCTCATTGTGAAGATTCCTGACCCTAGAAGGAACATGATACCCTTTGAATAGGTACTTCATTTAAGAGCTAGTTGTCTTTTCAGACATTCTGCAAGCAAATATACAATATCAACAAACATTTATTGAAAACACCTAGAAACTAAACAAGCAAGTCTCAATGAACCTAGAGAATTAAACCTAGAAGCCTTAAACCAGCAAAATAAAGTCCAACTGCTCTTTTTGGAGTTTTGGGGCTTTGGGCACCGAAGAAAGGATCGGCCTCGGGAAGGCCGAAAGGGCGAATGATGAAATCTCAGAGGGAAATGCATGGTTTCGACATTTTTGGAATGTGAAATATGATAGATATATCGGTGAGCGAATGTGTGAAAGGACGCAAAGGTTTGGGAAGTGAACAAGGGGAAATTTTGGCACTTCGAAGATGGAGGTTGGTATCAGAGACCAAAAGGTTGAAAATTTAAAATGAGTGATTTCCATCCTATCTTTGACTTTGCAGCATTTTGACGTTGCCTAAGAGTTTTAGAGACCAAAATTCTGATCATCTGACAACCCTTAGTCATTTTTTTGTGATCCTGTTAAGTTCGAAGCTGCTCAAAATTTTTGGCCTTTCAAGGGCCGAACATTGCGAAACGACTAAGACTCTAGAGGAACTCTAAACAACTAAACCTAAGGCATTCGAAACTGAGTGAGACAAACAACAAAAAACCTAAACAAAAATGCGACCAACAAAACCCTAACTAAACCTAAACTGTGAAAAAAAAGGAAAAAAGATAGAAAAAAAAACCCCAACACTAAAGGGAAAATAGACCAACCAAAACCCTACATCTTAACCACAATAGAGGGAAGACAATTCTACGATGAGCTCCAAGAGATGGATGTGAAGTACACAAGCAATCACCAACTAATGAATTAGAAGACAATGATCATTGAGAGAAGAAAGAAAAACTCAAACCTCAAAAGAAAAAATTGCAGAATGAAGAAAAAAGAAACCCTTCCTTGCTTTTATAAACCCCGTATTGCATGGCGTCATCATTTGGTTTCGCACTTTTGGACACCGAAAGTGCAAGACCCATGAGTCATGTGATGTCAGACTTTTAGGGGTTGAAATTCCGACATGAATTTATCTTGAAAGCACGGGGTTTCAGGGTTTCGGACCTTCAAACCTTCAATGAACACCGAAAGGTCGAAAGTCCAAAAAAAAACCTTAGGGAGAGGCTTACTCTGAAAAACTCAACCAAGAGACAACACCAAGGAACCATAAACCGAAAAGAACAAAACAAGGGAAAAAGAAAGGGGGTCCCCATGGCTAAGTGGCCAAAATGGGGTGTGTGTTGTGGAGCCAGAATACTAATCTAGTGAGCTTTATATGTGCTCTTTGGTTTTAGTTGAGTCATTTTTCAATGATGATCATCAATGATAGTGACATTTTTATGTTATGCCTTTACTGCCCCCATTTTCAAATTTTGACATTAATATCAAGTCTTGTGAATGACATGAAATGCTAGGGATTCTATTATGGATAAGATCATGTTTTCAATAATAACAGCGCACAATGATGAATGCTAACATATAATTCAAAAATGAGCTAGAATTATTCAAAATCATGTTTTCCTAGATTATGGGTCAAGGACTCTCGAAAAATAAATGTTAACAATCTCTATCTAGCAATTTAAAACATATTTTAGCTATTATACTTTGAAATCTTGACACATAATCAATAATTGTTTCATTTTTTTTCTATTAACATTATATAAATTAACAATTGTAACATAGGCTCAATATTATATTGAAAATGAGTAACAAAGGCATTGGCTAAGACTCCAAATGGATTAATTGAAGCATGAGGTGAAATGTGAGTGCATGAACAATTTATGTAAGGGCATGAGCAAGTAATCGTTCATCATAAATGCAATATAATCATGTTGCATTAAAGTGATGTAGTAAGCTAATGTATTATCTATATCATCATAAAACTAGGTACCACAAATCCAATTGTTGAACGACATGTCATGTCAAAAAGTGACAAATTACCATGTAATTTCTTTGTTATATTATTGTTACGAAGTTTGCAAAACATTGATACGAGTTTCTATTATTTACATTATGTTCATTATGGTGGCCAAAATTTCCAACAATATAGGCATGTTAAGGAAGAGATATTTGACATAGTGATGTTTGGCAAAATTATTAGATAGATTGAGGAATATGTTGGGAAGTATAGACATGGTGTGTATGACTAAAACTAGCAATAAGGATAGAAATTGTGGCTATGGAATAGCAAGTGGGAAAGGAATAATGATGGGTCATAGCAATCAAAGCAATAAAAGCATGCATAGAAGGTGATTTGGAGCTCAATAACAAACTACCAGAAATAGAGATAGGACCAAAAAAATATGGAACAACATATTAGAAGTTTGCCATGTCTTGTGTTTAAGGAGACATCAACATAAGGTTTCTCTTCATACATTTTCCCATGTAAATGGGAATAGATTATAATTATGTATACCATTCTCTTCAAAGATTTATCCAAAAACCAATAATACTAAATCATATAATATTATTGTAATGGCTAAATTACTTATGAAATATTTTTTCTATGTATTCAATCTACTATTATTATCACTTCAATTATTAAAATAACATGAAAAATGTTTGATTTTTTTGTACATAGATTTATTTTTGTGTTAGAAAAATCTCAAAATGGTCATTAATAATAACATGCTACAGACGGTAAAACTTTTACAGCCTTGTTTTCAAAAGAGAGGTACATGCATGAAGAAAAATCATTATGATGAGTATGGAAAGTAAAATGAACTCAAGTGATATAACTAATGTTTATGGACATTTTATTTTTAACCTTGTACTAAACATTAAAAACAAGTCACTTAGTGGCGAGTACTTGTCATTGTAGACTACAAAGATTGGTCAATCGTAGTTTGAGATTAAAGATATTGTAGTTGTTCAAAGTGCAAAATGATATTGAAACCCTCACTCTATCCATTTTTAAATTAAAATTCTAATCATAAGCCTAGCTATTATTGTAATCATAATCTTATTATAGATTCCTAATTGCATTTTCATCAAAATTATTCCTTTATTACTACTCCTATAGCATGCAAATGCATTAGTCATATTTTGAAAATTAATTATACTTTCATATATCATTATTTTACTATTTAATGTAAGAATTTTGGGCTTAATACTTTTGATGCCATCATCAATATCGATTTGTCTTTGCTAGAAGTATGT
This sequence comes from Thuja plicata, assembly GCA_018584345.1. NCBI lineage: Eukaryota > Viridiplantae > Streptophyta > Pinopsida > Cupressales > Cupressaceae > Thuja > Thuja plicata. Next base: position 924,807 of record MU226145.1, read on the forward strand.
GTAATATTCTATTTATGTGAATTAAGTAGTGAATGATGTTATTCTCCTTGTTGATTTATATAAATATCATTTTTTATTTTATAGTTGTAATGGTTACGTTATAGACTAATTATTTTGATAGTTGATGAAAGTGTGTGGTTATTACATTGAATAAATATATATTTATATCGTTGGAAAATGGAAGCTCTTCCATTTAGGACTGGTTTAGCCCTACGAGTAAGTTGTTTGGGTTCATGTCAAATGCCTTGAATGGGTCTTTGACTTGTTGGATCTGGTTTTTCCCCTGTCCTGCCTTGTTTTCCACTTCTCTCCTACCTATTTCTGGTATCCTGCTCTGAGATTTTGAGGTTCTTGACCTCAGGGTCAAGGTTGACCTTCTGGGTCAAGGTCGATATCGACCCTAACCTAGGTCAAGGTTGACCTCAACCCTAACCTAGGTCCAAGTGGACCTCAACCCTGACCCAGGGTCTAAATTTGAAATTTCAAAGATTTCTGGAAGTCGGGGTTTGGAAAGAATTATTTCCCGCTTCCGAGTCAGCTGTTTCGGGCTCCGAAGTAGCGACTCTTAAAAAGATATTTAATATATAGGTCCACTTCTAGTGGTATGAGCCTAATTGGAATTTAATTCTCATATGTTGGCCTCTCTATAAGTTTGTGCTCTAGACTAGTATATAAGGAATCCATTCTCCTCTCATTTTCTAAGATGAAGAATCTAAGAAAGGACAAGAAAGATAATCTATCAAAACGCTCATCCACATTCAAGAATTCAAGCATTCATGATTCAATTCATCAAGGAGATCCATTACTAGCCATTGAAGGATTCAAGCTCTATCGAGCCCTTTTGTTGAAGATTTCTCCATCCATATCCATTCAAACTTCTTCCTATTCCAAGATCCATTCAAGATTGGTGTTGAAGATCTAAAGGCAATTGATTTGAGACATCCTACGATTCTACATCCATTTGGAGCATCCATACTTGTGGATTCAAGGATTTGAATCCTCCACAAGGGTTTCAACATAAGCAAGGTGAATTGCTCTATTTACTTTGTTTATTACTGCAATTTCATTTCTATTTCAAGGTTAATTCCAAAACCGGGGTTTGACCAAGGCAAACCCCGCATCCAAACAACAAAAAAACCTTTTTTCATGTAGGTACATGTACGGAACAATAAATTACAGAGCATATTTGGATACCCTTTTCGGCAAAATTTCAGGATCCATAAACAGAATTTCCGTCGGAGCAGTGCAGGTCAAGGTCGACATAAAGGGGTACAATTGTGCCACCGTATTTGGGTCAAGGTCGACCTTTCTTTGAAAAGAAAATGATTTCTAGGTTTTCTTCGTCTCTGTATTTCTAGGCTAGGGAAGGTTGTAGATTTTCCAGAAACTCAGTACAGACACCAGAAAACAGCAATTTCCAGATCTGCTATACTTTGAAGTTAGTATTTGTCTTCAATTCATTTCAATTAAGATTTTAATCATTTCAGATCTATTACACACTCTCCCCCAAAAATGGAATGTAAGGTTTTCCTCTTTCTTCTTATCTCTTTATCTGGTTTCTCTCCCCCTCTGACAGGCTACGGGCTCTTTGGGTGAAGAGGAAGTTATTACCTCTTTCCCCTAAGATTTAATTAGATGAGGACCTCACGAAATCCCAGCTAGCGAATTTGAAGCATTCTAGGAGCCTCGTGGCTGAGGCTAGGCGCAATGGTAAGTGGGCGGTTATTCGTAACCTCGGGTCAGTTATTCGTGATTCTCCTCCTAGCGGTTGGGTATCGAGACAGAACCCCAAGATCGCATGACATTCTCGTCAGCAGATGGACAAGAGAGAACGTCACAGTTGTTCTCTACTTGTCAACTGCTGGAATGGTAATGATACTTTATGGTCCTTATCGGGTCTCTTTCAGGATGATGTTGGTTCCGTGGACATTCTGGCTGTTACGGAGGCTCACAAGAGTCATGTTCAGCCTCTACCGGGACTTCTTGGATACCAGTGGCTTTTCATCTTTTAGGATGAGGTAAGATCTTCTAGTGGGGTCTAGGGTTCCTATGGGGTCGCTTGTCCTGTCAGTGACCATCTATTCAGTTCTACTTCTATTTTTCATGTCGACAGCTCTACCAGATTCATGTGGATTCGTATTGGTCGTACCACATCATATCACAGAGATATCTATATTGTTGTGTCCTACTTTCCATCGGCTTCCTCGTCCTATGCTATTCACAGCACTAAGTGTGATGATCTTATGAGGACCTTCTTGAGAACATTATCAGGTTCTCGGCCATGGGTGACATCATTATTCTTGGAGACTTCAATGCACGGACCGAAGACCTTTAGACTCGCCTTCATGATCATGGTGCTAACTCTGATTGTACTTCTGAGACTGACCCGCTTATTCTAGGTTTGCAGCGTTCATCTGATGATTGCAGGGGGCCCCTCACAAGATATGGTTGTCATCTTCTCCAGCTCTGCGAGTCCTCGGACCTTGTGATCTTGAATGGGCTCCCCTGCTTTCCTAACTCTGGATCCTTCACCTGTTGGCCTCACTGCGGTGGTTCGAGTGTTGTGGACTATGCTCTATCTTGTGCCTCCTTCATCCCCTTCATCCACCATTTCACTATCTCTCGCCTCCCTCTCGCTGATCACGCTCTCCTCAGTCTTTCCATCAAAGTCTCCCCTCCCCCCTTATCCACTCCTCCTCCGCTTCCCGTGCCAACCCTCACCCGGACCTCCTTTCGTTTCTCAGAGTGTGACCAAGATCTCTTTGTTTTTCACCTCAGACAACTCCTCCTGCTTGCCCCCTTTTCTGAGACTAGAGATACCTCCTCCATGTTCAACATTCTTGCGACCACTCTTTGGGAGTCTACACTCCTCTCCATTCCCCACCATACCACACCTTTATCTCACAATCCCCAGCGTCGGAACACGTTTCCTATGAACCAGTGGTTTCATAAGGACTGTAAGATCTTCTACCGTTTTGTTCACTCTGCCTTCTCTGCTCACTCCCAATCCTTCACCCAGCTGAGGCCCTCTTACCATCGTTTCCTCCGCCACAAGAAATGTGCTTTTGACTCGATGCAGTGTCGATCTCTGTGTGCTTCCCTCTAGCGCTCCCCCAAGCTCTTCTGGCGCACTTTGTTTCCCCGCCATCCTCCTCCTCCTTCCACCCTGAATCTCTGCTCACTGATTTCCCACACTTCCATTCTCTATGACATCCCCGACCAGCCCTCTTTCCACCTCACCTCATCACCCTCTTTCCATCTATTCATGTTCTCCAATACCTGCGAGGCGGTTAGGTTGATAAGCACTAGCAGGACATCCAACGAGGAAGGGTTCCAAGCGGTACTCTTCAAACTTGGTATCGGTGTTCTGGGTTCTTTTCTCTCTATGCTCTTCAATAGAGTGGTTTGCACTGGGTTTCCTCACTCTTGGTCTCGACACATCATTTACCCGATCCATAAGACTGGTGCGACCTCGGACCCCGTGAACTACAGAACCATCATGGTTGGGCACACTTTTGCCAAACTCTATGCTACAGTTCTGAACACTATTTTATCCAGAGAGCTCGACTGTCGCCAGTGTCGTGCAAAGGGCCAAGCGGGTTTTCGGACTGATTTTCAGACCATGGATCACATTTTGACACTAAGGACCATTATCGAGGAGGCGTGCTCTCTCTCAGTGAAGGTTTATTGTTGCTTTGTGGATTTCTGCAAGGCTTTCGTCTCAGTTCCTTGGGTGGCACTTTTCTAGAGACTCAGAGACATTGGGATCTCTGAGATTCTCCTCACTGCTATTATGAGGCTTTATGAGTGTGTGGTGGGCAAATTTAGGACTCCACAAGGGTTCTCGGGGCCGATCCAGAGTACCATTGGGGTGAAGAAGGGTTGCCCTCTCTCTCCTACGCTTTTTGGCATTTACATTGATGAGCTCGAGGCTTTCCTTCGGGATCTCTCGCTCCCTGACGATGGTTGCTATCTGCATCAAGTGTTGATCTTCATTCTTTTATTTTCCGACGATGTGGTCCTCTTGGCCTCCTCCCCCGAGGTTTTACAGAGACTCCTTGACGGTTTGGCTTCCTTCTGTGAGCTTCGACAGCTGGTTGTGAACCTAGGCAAGACCCGGGTGGTGGTCTTCAATTGTTTGAAGACTTCTCATCTTCACTTCTATTTTCAGGGCTCGGAGATCAAGATCTCTTCCTCCTATACTTACCTTGGGGTTAAGTTCTCTGGTCCTCGTTTTAGCTTGAGACCTGTTATGCAGCCCCGGGTCAACAAGGGGTTGGGCTCCTTGGCACTGCTTGAGAGACAGTGCTTCAGACATCACTTTCAGGACATTAGGTCCAATTTGGCCCTCCTTGACTCTTTAGTCAGGCCGACGGTGCTTTACAGCTCTGCTGTGTGGGGGCCCTCTCTTCTTGAGTCGGATTGGACTTCTGTTGAGAGAGTTCAGATCCTCCTCCTTCGACGCCTCATCAGATGTCATCGTTCGACTTCTCACAGCGTTATCCTTGCCGAGTTTGGTACTCATCCTTTTAGACTTGCAGTCATTTTTTATCTGGCTTGGTTCCTTCACCATCTCTGGGGATTTGTTGATTCTGTTGTCGGTCAGTAGAAATACCCTTATCTTGCTTACTGCTCTTCTTTGGCCCTTACTAGTGTTGATCCCTCTGGTAGAGCTCGCTGCTGGTACGCCCAGGCCGCTACCTTGCTAGGTTCTGTGGGGATCTCGATTGATCATCTACCCCCATTTCATTTTTCCTGGATGCTCCCACCCACCTCCTCCCCTCCTAGCAGGAGCTGAATGACCACGTCATACTCGACATGTATAGACAGTATATCACCACGACCTGGTGCAACCCTCTTGGAGGGCTTCATCCCAGGATGGCCTCCTATGTTAAGCACTATATGCAGATTCTTGATGGGGTCATTGTGCGTCCTTCATACCTGGCCTACCGATGGAGTCACGCTCTCTGTATTTCTTTGGGGTCTTTTAGATTCGACTCTCACCGGCTCCGCATCTAGACAGATCACCACATTGATAGGGCTGACCGGATCTGCTGCCTTTACAGCTTGTTGGAGACCGAGTCTGAGGTACATTTCATTTTGCGATGTGCCATTTACTACAAGATCAGAGGGAGATTCTACTGCCTGTTCAAAGAGTGCAGTTCCCTTGCCTCCTTCAAATACACTGATCAACAGTGCCTTTCTCTTTATCTTCAGGAGACCACATGGCTTCGGGATTCCACCCTCCAGCTTATGTTCCCGTCCAACCAGAGATCTGATCATCTTATCACATCCTTTTTCACTTCGGCGTCTCCTGCTTGCAACACGAAGCGCCCTCTCGGTCCTCCTTCTTCTGGACACGCCAAGCTTGTGAGACCTCGTAGAGATCGTAAAGATCGCACTCGGCTGCAACACTCCACCACCAATGTTATTCAGAGATGGTCTGGGGCTCCTTCTAGTCTCGGATCGTATCCTTCGGTGCTCGATTACTTCTCGCCCGAAATGAGCCTCTAGGTGCTCTTCCTGGTTCTTATGTTTTCTACTTTCTACTTTCTGCTTTCTTGTTATTGTTCTTTCCCCGGACACTGTTTGGTGCTCCTGATGTTGGTTGTTCTGCTCTGTATGTTCCCAGTCCCTTAGACCCTTGGTGGTCTCTTGTTGGACATTAATAATTTATCTTATCTTTTATCGATTGATTCATTTCTGCATTGACCATTTTCTTGTGGTTAGTCAATTTGGATCTTTCCTTTATGAATTTGGAGCTAAGAGGAGAATCTTATCTTCCCCCACTTTTCAAATTTAAAGGGTATTATTTAGAGGTGCAAGTCTCTTGTTCCCATTACCTCTTTACATTTTCCTTTTACATTTTGGTGAACCCTACGTGAATCGAACACGCAACCTTCTAATCTTTACACTATTATTAATATATGGTTAGTTGTAGGGTCTCAGAATTGGAAATATTTTGCACATAGCATGGCTAGATATAAGGACAATTAAAAATTATACTTGTAAAATTTCAAATGCAACACATTACTATATAAACCTAATCAATTGATTAAGATAAGTTATTCATAATTTTGATCAACAAAAACCATAGAAATCTATCATAATGTAAAATTTTATTGAAGAGAAACAATTTTCCATGAAGCCAAAACGATCCTAAAACAAGATTGAAGCATGACCCTTGTTGTCAAACATAGGAAAGGAATCAAAATGATGCAAGGGGAGCTTGAGCATCACATGATCCATCACAAGCCTTGATTGTTCTTTGTCAATCCCCTATACCATTTTCTATGAATCATATAGAATATCAATCTAATCCTTGTTGGTTTACTGAGAGGGGGCTGAGTAAGAAAACTTATGATACTTTAAACTTTAAAACTTAACTCTAATTCAACTCGGTGGGATAAACAGCGGTAGCATCCAAATCTCCAAATAACTTCAATAACTAAAACACTAACTAGCATAAACAGTAAATATCATTCACATGAAACATTCAACACATTTAACACCAGATTTAACGAGGAAACCCAATATGGGAATAACCTATGTAGGAATTGTCACCCACAAATGAAAATATTCTTCTGAAGTATGCTCGATTAAAAGTTGATCAAAAGACTACAAAGCACATTGTTATATGTGACCCTGTTAGGGGATTTACCCTTAGACCTATTAAGATCTTCACCCTGTTAGGAGTGGCATGGTTAAAGGGCTTTGAACACTCTTGTAGAATGTCACATTTCCCAAGGATTTTACAATAAGATTGTTAATTCCACTCGGTGAAGAGATTTCTCTATAACAAATGCAAATAAGCAACAATGTCTAAAATGATATGTTAAATGGCAACTACCTCTCGCTTGACCAAATCCCTTATGCGCTCTCTAACTATTGGCATCAATACTTCATCTGTCTTTGCTCTAGACTTAGATTTTCACCTCTTTTCTCTTCACGACATCACTCGGTAGCACTTCAACTTGCCAACTTTGTGTTATTCAAATTCATCCTTTAAATAGACTTTATTTTTGCATCTTAATCTCCTTGATTAGGTTTTCCCTCAATCACTCTTAGTCGTTAGATCAGCATTTTGAACTGATTCAGTGAACTTGAAACTCGGTAAACCACTTCGACATCACCTCAGAACTTGCACTTTTCTTGGAAGTAAAACCTTCACTTTTGTCGCTTAATCTATACCATAAATCTTTACCTTGAATTTTCTAGTGCGTAGATCTTGAAACTAACTTCTTCATTCTTGGAATCTTCCAGATCATCATGGCTCACCATTAAATGTGTTCTTATCCTTTTTCCAACATTTGTTGTGGTCGGCAACTAACTCTCAATTCGGTGACTAACATACACTGCTCAGTGCTTCAATGTCTCAGTGTCTTGACCGACTTACATAACCCTTTACCGACAGTCTTATTTCTACTCGGTAACTTAACTCTTTAGTCTTACTGACTTGCCCAATCTGCTTTACCGACTTGATAAAGTAGAAAACAATTATCTTAATATGAACTTATCATTGTCTGATCTTTATCTATTGCCCAATTAACTCAACTCCGAAAGATATGGCAATTCAATATGAACCAGAAATCAATTGTTTGACATCAATGGAAAAATAACAACTGATCTAATCATTTCTACAATCTTGTATACCTCTGATCTTAGTCTTCATCATCATCTCCATCAATTGAGTACAATCCTATATCCTATATCAGCATAGATTGTTCAGATATGGAATGTTTTGATTAAGTAAAAACAGGTTTTGAAAGGACCCGAAACCTTGTAAAAAAGCAGCGAAAGATAGGGCAATGAGAGAACAAAGAAAGTACTGTGATGCACCACCAAACAAGCCGAAGGGAACGAACCATTGTTCCCACCAAGTGGAGCAGAGACCAGGAAAAAAGGGCATTCAAGATTTACATTTTAGCCCATCCTTATGTGAACGTAAATTCATATCAAAAGAAGGCTTGGAAGACTTTAATTTCGTTCCTTTAACTGTTGTCCATCCATCCTCCACCTTCTCATAAACCTGAGAAACAGGGCTGGCCACACCAGCAACCACAGTTGGGACAGGGACAACATCACCACCAGTCCCAACTTCCCCCCTTGGATAAACAGGGATAGAAGGAACCACAGGGCCTGCAGACAAGACAGTTGATCCAGAGATAACATCAACACTTCGATCAGGAGCAACAGCATTAGCATCAGCAGTCTGAACAAGGGCAGCATCTGAAACAACATCAATAGCACCAGCCTTAGCGTGATCATCCTGAGAGGAGCAAACATATGAACCCCCATCCTTAGAAACTTTATGAATCGTATAATGATGGTCAGACGCCCCCAACCACCAAGAAGGCGACTCTTCATTTTAACCTTATCAAATAAGCACCGCGCCACAATATGGCCAATATTGTGGCATTTCTTGCATCTGAACGGGATGCCCTCATAATCTAGATTCTAGATCCAAGAACCCATAGGGGAAGCCAAAGTAATCTTCTCGGGGAGACCCTTAGAAACATCAACCTCCACTAGGATACGAGCATACGTCGTATGAAAAATATCAGAGGAATCCAAATCAACCATCTACAAATCCCCAACAGCCTCCGCCACAGATTCCAGAACAGAATCCAGCCAAAGATGAAGGGGAAGATTCGAGAGCCTCACCCATAATGGTATTTTATTGAAGGATTCAGCAAGAGGATCAAACCCCTGATGCCAAGGTTTGGCCATCAGGGGGAAACGCTCCTCCCAAGAGATACAACTATCACACAAAATAGTTTTTTCTATCTTCAGCATTTTCAAACTTTGTAATGAAAAAAAACCCTTTGCCACAGGGTAAATCTGAATGGCATCAGATAAAATGGGTTCCCAATGTTTGGATATCCAAGCATGCATGTCCAATAGAGAGGGCCAAAACCCCCTGAATCTAAAGATAGCAGCATTAGAGGAGAAATCCTCCACAGTTTTAAAGATCTAGTCTACTATATCAGATTCCAAATTAACCACAATGGGATCAATTACAGAGACAGGTCGCACAAAAGGAGAGTAGGAACAGAGGCCCCCTCTCCCAGCTAAAGACAAAGCTCCATTGATATTTGCCTCAAATGCTGCCATGTATGCATAAGAGACCGCAGTCCCCTTAACTACAAAGGACGCCAACAAGACCCGCACAGCTCCCCCACCGAGAGCAGCCACACCATCCAGCGCACAGGCGAGAGAATTCAAACCCAAAAGGCAGGAGTTAGCAGCAGCAGCAGAATCCATAGCGGCTTTAAATCTTCACAACATTATATATTCAGATATGGAATGTTGCTAAAATTAGCTAAGGACATATTGTTTTTTCCTATTTATGCTCTCCTAGCAACCTTTGGAGACTCACGAGGTTTGTCTTCAAGAGGAGAGTTGATAGATATATAAAATGGATACTCCCATCAAATTGATCTTTGACAAATGATAAGTGTCTTATGTAGGCGAGGTCTCAGAGATGAGGCTAAAAGCCATATGTAATTCCTCTCACTACCTAGTTATCTATGCAGTGGACACCATTCTTGGGGAGAAATTTTTGAATGCATGTCACAGATATCGTATGAATACTGACATCTCTACCATCTTCTTATCAATTGTGTTGGAAATGGGGACAACAAAGGAATGGGATTAGATTTCATGTCATAGTCTTCAAAAGTTCATTTCTTGGTTAGATTGAAGATGTGTTGGTGAATGTTGATGGAAAGTGGATTCCTCTCCCACAAGACTACTATGCAGTTCATTCTCTGAAAGGAGGTGCCAAAGTTTTCTACGATTATACCATGGAGCTAGAGGCCTTTGAAAATAAGAAGTTGATTATTGTCAAAAATGTTGTGTTCCTCAAGAAGCTCTTGGGGACAATGTTGAATGGGGTAGGTGATTGGATAAAAAACTACTTGAGAGATGAGGGCCTTATGAAAATGACAAAGCCAAATTTGGCGTGATTGTCAAAGACGAACAAACAAAGAATGACAAGGATGAGGGCCCAAGTTGTGCTATTGAGTTGTTGACCCATGAGCACTATGGACTAGAATATATAACTAGAGCTACAGCTATGGAAATGAAAAAAATGAAAATAGCCTAAAGGTTCTCAATTTTTTTTCTCAAATCTATCTATTACAGATTATAGTATATATTTGGTGGTGTATGCCCCTGGTTTAGGTGTGGATAGTTCTCCACTTGTGGATGTTTCAAGAGGTCACCATTTTGGTATGAGTGCTCCTTTTGAAGTTGTAAAATTTGTAAAAACTGCATATAGATTTTAGATGGTTGGATAAATGCCTCTCTGCATTATGTGCGCCAAATTTTGTAATGGGCTCAATCTTGGCAATCAACTAGACCTTCAAAAGCTCATATATGGCCATAGCTATAAAGTTTTCTGAAATTAATATGAAGGGTGTTGTCCATAATAGCTATTAACTTACCCCCAAAAAAATAAATTATAATAAGTATTGATAAAATAACTATTAATAATCATAAAACTGTATGATATAAACAATGAAGTGAAAATAGTTAATTATGAAATTATTTTATATATTAAAATAAGTAAAATAAAAATTATTAATTATAATGGTCTTAATAAAATACTATAAATAATTATAAAATTGTATAATACAAACATTGAATTGAAAATAGTTGATTATGAAATTATTTTGTATATATTAAAATGATTAAAATAAAATTTATGATTTCCAAAAATAATTAAAAATAGAATAATTTCAAACAAAAATTTATAATTATAAAAATTACATACAATAATTGAGTTTTTTTTATGGAAACATTTTTTGTATAATGTTCACAATGAAATTGTTTAATTTTTATTTAATTTTATTTAAATAGTGTGAATCAAATCATTAGAAATAGCTAATTCACTTTATTACCTATATTTTGAGAAATAAAAATATTATTAAAATTTATAATTTATATAGAAAAATAATTTTATTTACAATTACAAATAATAAATAAATAAAAATATATAAAATAGACATTTCTTTTTTAACTATAAAGCAATCTCAAAAAAAACTTTAAAAATCTTTCCTAAAAACTTGTTCGTATAACACCAAAACAATTTAACCAATCATAAAGTAGATAAATAATTTCGATAAAATATTAAACTTTAAAATATAAATATCAACTTAATAAAAAACAAATTAATTTTAAAACAAAAAAAAAAAAAATTATCACTTTTGATTGGTCAAAACAATTGATTAATTGGACACAAGTGAATGCAATACTATTGATACAGCAAGTACTATAACTAAAACAAATTGAAATTTTAAGAAAAATGGTATATGAGGATTGCTCTTGTGATTGAGGACTTCAATCACTCACATCAAGGCAATGTCAAATTTCTAATATCACCCCCAAAAAGTTGGGGAATCACATTTGATGTTCTTTGATGGCCATTTGAGAATCTCTATAACGCAGCAACGAAACAGAGAAAAATTGTGCTTTATTAAATTCTCTATGTACTCAAACTATTATGATGAATAATATTTTCTCTAAAGATCCTCAAAATGAACAAAATTAACGTTTTCTCTTTGTTATTATTCAATGCAATAATGTACATTAATCATTTTACGTCCAATAGAACACGTGAAAGGGCATTTAGGTTCACAACGACTGAAAACGAGTAGGGGTGCAAAAATGTGAAACATTTCCAATGTGCCACTCAAGTTGAAAATTGTGATGATGAAATAAGTTCTCAAAGATTACACCCTGCGGTGCCCAACTGCTTTACTTTATGAACTAGGACATATTGTTTAACATTATGAATTGTAAGAGCTGTAGCTAGAATTTATTTTACTCAGAGTTCCAAGGAGTGATCTAATGTAGCATTATCCACACGGACCTACCACCATGGAGTACTCAAGCCTTCATCCTCAACCAATACAAATATGATTATGGTTAAAAAGGTGTGGAGCACATATCTCTAAATAGGTATGAATTAGTGTACAATATTTGTGTGTATAAGTTTTTCTATATATTGAGTTCTACAAACAAAAAAAGCCATGACAAAAAAAAGAAGAGTTGCCAAGTTATTTAAAAGTTTGAAGCAAAGCAAAACATAGCATCATTATTACTATAGGTCAAACTAACGGTTATCATATCAAACATTTATTTGAGCATACAAGTAGGTTAAACGTTAATCCAAAAAAAAAACTTGGAGCAATTACTAGACAGCTGAATATTAATAGACAATAATAAGAGCACAGGAACAAAGGAGAGCAATAGAGATCAATTGTTACAAGCTGGGTGTCCCACATGCTTCCTTTCCTTCTTTTTTTTATTCATGCAATGGCAGGTGCCCTCTAAAACATTACTCAGATCTACCTAACCCTTCATTTCTCACTGCAGATTTTGTTGGTCTAACCTACTAAGAACAACCTTTGGGAGGCTTGATAAGTCTAGGAGCTCCATTTTCGGAGTGAGTGATTACAAGGAAATCATCCACCAAACTGCTCCTCCCCTTCCCACTTCTAGCACAACTTGCTTCTTTCTCAATGACACTATGCTAGAATACCATTAGTTGTGGAGACACGGGCTTAAAAAAGAAAACAAAGGCAAATAATGCATGTGACACACACAAAAGCTATACCTCAAGGCACTACCATGTAATCATCAATCCACATGGCACACACCATTGTTGACCCCATTTCTAACCTTGGAACATTACCAAACATGTGTCCACGAGAAACAAGGGAACAATCTTGTGCATTGAGAACTGATGAACCTCGCAAGACCTTCGCCTAGGCATATAAAAGGGGTCCCTCTAGCCACCATTCTCCCCAGTACCGATAAACGTAAGATTATAGAAAGTATCCACAGAGGTGTTTAACTTCACTTCCTTGGTCTTCTTGTGGAGGCAATAAAGGAGCTCATATTTTATGCACTTCCTAGCCCGATAAGGGATGGATGTCACATGGTTGGTCTCAATGGGATGAACTTCTTAAATCTTGAGAATTTCTGTATCCTTCGGGAAACTGAAATGGGGGCAATGTTCCGAACTTTATTGTCAATTATGACAAACATATCATTTCAAAATGCATTCATGATTCAGCAAATGCATTTAGTATTCCACAATTAGATCCAGTTCTGACTTAAGGTATATACTGTATAATATCCCTCCACGCTTCGTCGTAAAGAAAGAGAGCTTATATTTTATGCACTTCATAGCCCGATAAGGGATGGATGTCACATGGTTGGTCTCAATGGGATGAACTTCTTAAATCTTGACAATTTTTGTATCCTTCAGGAAACTGAAATGGGGGCAATGTTCCGAACTTTATTGTCAATTATGACAAACATATCATTTCAAAATGCATCCATGATTCAGCAAATGCATTTAGTATTCCACAATTAGATCCAGTTCTGACTTAAGGTATATACTATATAATATCCCTCCACGCTTCGTCGTAAAGAAAGAGAAGCACTAGATTTGAGTGGTAAAGGTTTTCATTTGCATTTCATGTGTCCATGCAGAGAATTCCTAACCTTCACGATGCTGAATTATTTAATATCTTGTATGAAGCTCTGATGGTTAAACTTAATCAACATTGATTTAACAGAATGAAGATTCTAAACAGAAGAATTTGATAAAATAAACATATGATGCGATAAAATCTGGGCAACTGAAAATTTTAAACCAGCAGATAAATTGGTTCATTCATGCAAGGGGAAGAAAATGCTATGGTTGGCTGTCCATTTCATCTATTAGTATAGTCCCTCCATTGGCCCCAATTCCTAAATCCACAAGTGTTTCCATGTCATCAATCAGAGGAGTAGGAAAAGGCGTGTCCTACATCACATATATTCCACTATTAGAATATTCATATAATAAGTTTCATTAAAATGATAATTTTTTACTTAATCCTTTGTCCAGAATGTGATATGCACCTCTTCTTTGAGAAACAGCCTTAGCTTGATAGCCTTCAATTTAAAAAATCCTTCGCAGAGCATTTTTAATTTTCCAACCTGAATCCGTACAACCAGAGAGGAATATCAGAATTAAAATCATGAATTGCTAAAGATAGAATGAGAAAAGCACATCTTAGAGGTGTATATCAGAAATAAGAAATAGATATACCGTTGTTGTAGCTGGCAACTTCTTTGTTATTGGAGCCTTTTCTCCAGCAGTTGTTCCTATGTATGTCAATGTGATTGCTGTAAAATATCAAACACAGCATATCAGAGAAATGTCATAAGCAAAGGCCACTAGATTGTTTTTATATCAGAAGATTCTCAAACCGTATCAAAATAGAAGCAAGATCCTCACAAATAAGTCCAGCTGCCATTTTTTGAGGACCAGTTACCCCAGATGACAAGTTTTCATCAGGCACATCATGTATCGCCTTGAGTTCATAAAACCTGTCCACATTTTATCATCTGAATATTACCATCCTATACATCCATTCTTGAGTCCTGATATTTGCAAACTAAACCATAAATTACCTTGGATGTTGTTGCAAAATATCTTCCCGACTCTTTCCTTGCATTGTAGTCATGACTAACCGTACATACCTACAATATGAATTTCTATTAGCTGTCCATTTTTGTTTTTTGGCTGAGCAATTTTGGACACATTTGAATGGAAGATTTGTGCACCTTATGACCACAACTGAGACATTACAAAAAACTTTTCAGTAACCATTAACATTGGACAAAGTCAAAAAGAAGAGCAATGGCATTTTGCATTTGGATGGACTTTAAATTAGGAATTCTTACATAAGACCATTCATATTATCAAGGCGTCCAGAATTATTTTACAGGAATAAATGCAATCGTGTCATATTTGTAAGTCTGTAACAACTTCCATTACCCTGAAACTCTAAAATAAATTTTGATAACTGTATATTGATTTGTCAAGCTTTTCTCTGACTATATCATGTAGACTAATTAAGGAAACAAGATGTAATCTGCTAGTGACCTATATATCTTATATGCAATTCTTCCAATGGTTGAAATCAATTAAACTTAACTCTTAGGCTGCAAAACAAGTTTGCATGTATGTATGATTTGTATATACTAGAAATAAAAGATTAAGACTACTCTATTTGAAGTATGTCAGTGGTCCATTTCAAACAGCAGCACCAAATGGACATCATTAGCTATTTATTGCTTTGGGGAATGATGTCACCTCCACAAATGTCTCACAATGAAAGCAGATGTCCACTCAATTTTCTCAATTTTATTTGAATGAGCCTGACTTCACAATAAAGTTGAGTTAGATCATGGTCCCATCGAACAGCTGCAGACATGACTCATTAAAAGGAGTCACCTTATAGACTATGTAAATTGCCAAAGACCTTTGTTGTTGTGTTCCAATGGGACACATCCCCAGCCCTCAAAACCCCATTCCCATCCCCAATGGCATTTTGCATATGGCAGGATGACAGGGAACATCCCATAGCCATCCCCAAAATCTTCAAATCTTCGAAACATGTTTCAGAAATAGTAAACTCTGCAGAGACGGCCAGACATCCCCAGCAGCAAAGTAGTTTTTCATAATGTTTGAAAAATAAATTGTTCATTACATTAAAAAAAGTATATATCGTGACAGCATTATAACAGCAGCAATAAACATATCATGACAGCCAGACAACTGCAATTAAACTAATCATGATTCAAATTCATAGCCAGTGATATACAAGTTATTTAAAAGAACACTAACAGCACTGATTTTGATTTCTTATTTATCATTCAAAAAAGTCTGAAACTTCAAAATTCCTGTCATGGTATTAGAGTCGGTTATTATTGTCAGTTGCAAAAGAGATTAAAGCTGCATAGGTCCTAGTCAGGTACACTGGTATTGTGTGACAAGTCCAGACAAAGAATTTTGTGTTGGAATGGCATTGGCAAACGGGCTTCTACAGACACCATCCAACATTTTAACAGTTTCATGTTATAGTGCTGTCTGTTAATTTGTAGAAATCTTTCTCTCTCTCTCTGGTGTATAACACACACACACATTGTCTAACTAGATAAAGTATACCTCATTCACACCAACACCCCTCTTGAGTGCAACTTAGGTTGAAGACCCTTTAGCCACAAGATGGGCCTTGTACTTATAAATAGAACAATTAACTACATATTTGGTGCAATGCACCACTTGAATCGAACCAACATTCTTCCTTTAAGAAGAGGTATAAGATCCCAAATATGATTCTTCATTAAAGAAGAATATCCATCTGCCATAGTTGTGTCCCATTCAGAAATACCTTACCACATTTGAAATCTTATGAAGATCACCTAAAATGGCATGACTCAAAAGATTAAAACCCGAAGTCTATAAGCAAGTATGACAAGAATTTTAAGGAACCCCAACCAAAGATCCAACTGCATCAAGGGTCATGTGAGCCCATTAGAGAAAACTGGGAAAGACCTTATAATTGGTGGTGGTGGATCTAAATTAAAATCCTTGTCCTCAAGAGATGGAGTAGGTAATGAGGGAGAAGTTGGTGATGAAGAAAGCATTGAAGGAAAGCCCTTATCTGAGTAGCCATACCACCTAAACAAAACATCTCTAGAAATAGAATCAAATAACCTACAAGACTCAACCATCCTCACAGTAGCCAACATTATAAGTGGTTGGCTTTTCCTCTCCATGGCTCTTTACTGTCCATCTGGAACAAATGCCCAAGCCTCACTACCAATAATCGGAAAAAAGAAACATCTAGCTTGACATGGGATTAAGCCCCCTCAAGAGTCATATTTTGCACCACCTTATGTGTCATGCAATTAAGAATGCAATTGACTGCTTTAGTCCAAAAGATGGAATCCATATTCTGTGACCAAATCAAACAATTGCCCATCTCACATAAGTTTTTTTTCTCTCAGCTACACCATTCTACTATGGAGTGTAGAGTATTATAAGCTGATGTTGAAAACCCCATTGAATCAAATTTCTTCTTCTTCTTTGCACTCTTTACGGAAGTGTCCAGGCTTCCCACAATTCCAGCATATAACTTTGGACTTTCCAGAAGATTTGGAGTTCCCCTGGACTTGGATTTATCATGCTTCTTATTCTACTTTCCCTTTTCCTTGGGTCTTCCACGAACATTTAGGGCCTCCTTGGCACTAATAGGTAGCATCATCCTCATCTTTTTAGAAAAAAAAGAATCCACCTATAATATCCCATTTTTGACAAGTTGCAAAATATAATATTATTTAATTCCTTAAAGCTAAAATGTATAGAAAAGTGGAATTAGATTTGATTATTTAATATTATTACCAAATGGGAAATCTAAAGGTAATATCAAATAATTAAAATGACTTTAGAAAAATAATATTAATTAAAGTCACTAGCCAGCAACCACCGAGAAAACTGAAAAATAATATAATAAAGGGAGATTTTGGGATTGATGAATGTATAGAATTATCAATTATTTTTATTATAGTTGTAAGGAATTTCTTGGAGTTGCAGGCTCAGGATGGAAGCCCTAAAGTCTCCATTTTCCGTAGTGAAACTTATCTACCCTAGATGGACTTGGAGGAGTTGGGTAGGCTTCCCAGTTGGAGTGGGACAGTTGGGAAACTTGGAGCAATAAAGATATTTTCAAACTGACGTATTTGCATGTATTTGAGAAAAAGATTATTAAAGTTATGTTTGAAGACTGGCATAATATTATATTCAGTATCACTATTGCTGATGATTTAATGGATGGGCATTCTTTCGGGAAGATAGTTTCAATCTTTATATATTGTCGCCTGAAATGAATTATATAATATTGGCGCAAGGTTATTTTGGTAATATTATTGGGTGTAAAGTAATTGAATATTGATGCCTTGGAGGAAGCCGTATTTACTATTTTATCTTATATAATTTTACTATTAATTCCTTTTTTTTTGTATGCTGAGCCAATGTCATCGAGATGCTCTTCTGTGCTTTGAAATCGTGGATGGCTATTGCTTAGTGTGAATGGCTTCTGAGTGATCCACGGAGAATTGTTTCCTGAGTTCTGGTGTAAGCTTTTTCTTATACAGGCTTTTTCCTTCCCTGGCAGAAGTGCACAGGTTCCTGATAGGAGCAGAGATTTCTTGGCATGGAGTTTCCTGTTATGATGATAGCCAATCACCATTATAGATTGCGAGAATATCAGTTTCTTTCTATCATCGCTGCATTACTTGAGTTTGATCACATAGTATCAATATTGAAATCTGGTGAATATGGCATCTGAGGACAATAGCCTGAAGAGTTATGGGTACTGTTAAATACACTAGCGTAAGCCTCCCTCACATGGCACAGAGATATTTTGGTTGGAAGATTGCTACCCAAATGCTAATACTGAGGAGTGGAGACTCCCTCCCTTGGCATGGACAAACTCTCAGAAGCACACAAACTGGAGTACATCATTCCAACCGCTGTTCATCTCATTCGCTGTTGTTAAGGGGTCAACTCTCATCACTGGAGGAAATAATTTACAAAATGTTAAGTTGCTGATGTGCAGTTTTGAGGTCCACAACAGAATCTCCCAAGATGCCTTATGTATTTTGAGGTCAGCAAACTTCATTTTGTTTTCATTTGTCTATTATTTCTAAATCAAATAAAATATATAATTCAGTTGTGTGCAACTCAAAATTTATTGGTGTTAACGGCTTTGTATGTAATTTTCCCATATTATATTATTAAGACCTTCCAATAGCCAATGCAACAAACAAACCATTACAAGAAGAAAACAAATACTTTCATATGCATGCATACATCTGTTTGACAAAATGTGTTACAGCTGAGTAGTTGGAAAGGTTAAAAAAATTAAGGACAGATTCACAGGGGATCTTCAGTGTTCAAAATAACAAAAGTACTGCCAATAGCCATAATAAGAGAATCCCACAAATTAGGCAAAGAACAAAGCAAGATCTGGTATTTCTCCTCAATAATCTTGACACCAATAGATGTTGTAGTTGGTGTACAATGCCTATTGTTAAGTTTGATAATATTGGTTATCCGTCAATGTATTAAATGTTTGTATTAAGTTGGTTGTCAATCTCAGGTTGTAAGTGTCGATTGGTTGACGGTTGTGTTCCTCTTGGCAACTGTCGGGGTCCTTAAATATGTTGTGTACTGCCAAGGAAGGTAGTATGTTATAGAATTAGATGAATTGTAATCCTTGGCCGACCATCTCTGGTCTTCTTCTCTACAATGAATTCAAGAGCGAATAAAGGTATGTTTAAGTCCTATATCTGGTATGCATTGCCATCTTCATTATTATTCCATGTATGTAGTTTATTAGATATAGCAGTAAATAGATGCCAATTGAGCGACCACATATTGAATGCTTTCAGATGATCAGTAATTCATCCACCCTCTTCAATTCTCGAGTAATGCAATTTCTTCCTCAAGAGAATCTTGTTCACTAAAAATTCGGCTTGATACATCTCACCAAGTTTCTTCTATAATTTCTTTGCATAGGACTCTTCATGAATTGAAACAAAATTTGACAAGCACAATCTGACTAGATACTTGGCTTTACGATCCATAACATCATATTGAACAGTCAAACTAGGATCTACAGACCTGAAAAAATTATCATCAATAGCATCCCATAGAACTCGATCTATTAACAGATCCTCCATCTTCAATTTCCACATTACAAAATTATTTCCAAAAAAATTCTACACATCTATTCTCCTTGGTATTTAAAATTAAATACACCAAAATATGTGCATGCACATGAAATAAAATATGCACTACTTTTAAATTCTCATCAGAGCTTTGTATTAATATATGATGCAAAACTTTGTATTAAGCCTCTAAACATTTAGAAGCAAAATATTAAGTACCCAAGACTGTGTATGACGCTTCTAATGAAGAAAATATGAATATTATTTTCTTTTGTAATTTGAATTTTCATTGTGTAATGACATTTTGAGACTTTCGTATTTTCATTTTTGCAAATTATGAACATGATGTATGAGATATTTTATTTATAATTTTATTGGCAATTATGGATTTATGAGTATCACTAATCTTTTTATATTTATAACTTTGGTGTTTGAACATGTATGTACAAATTTATAATATATGTGCACATATACATATATATGGACAAACCCGTACCCATACCCAAACCCAAGTCGGAACTTCATAACTTCAATGTGTGTGAGTGTGTGTATAGAGACAAACCCATACCCAAGGAAAAAAATTGTCATACCCACATACCTACATTTGTACCCATACCCAAACCTAAATCGGCAACTTAGGTTGCACCTTCTATGCCTGTATCGTAAAACTCCCATTTGCATTTGTGTAATGTACCGAATGATGGAAGTCACCCTACAGAAAGTCACCCGAGGGCAAATACCCAACGACAATGTACCTGAGGGTAAGTATCCGACAACAATGTTCCCGAGGGCAAATAGCAGACGGTAATGTACCCAGGGGCAAATACATGAATACCTGACGGCAATGTACTCGAGGGAAAGTACTCGATGACAATGTATGCGACGACAACTACCCGACAGCAACGTACCCGACGACAATGCAAGTGATGTGCCCGACGGTAATGTGGGTGATGTGCTCCTCGGCAACGCAGGTGATGTGCCTGACAGCAATGTAGGTGATGAGCCTGACAGTAATGCAGGTGATGTGACTGTCGGCAACACGAGTGATGAGCCTGTCGGCAACACGAGAGATGTGCCCAACAACAACACGGGTGATGTGCCTGACGACAACGCAGGAGATGTGCCCGATGGCACTCAGCACCCTTCGGTACTTGGCACGCGACACCCTTCGGCACTCTTAATTGATATGAGTCAACTATATGGTTCACAAATGCCAAATGTATTATTGATGAATAAATTCTAACACAGGGCACTCACCAACAACCAAAATGAATTGCAAAGACGAGAATTTGTATTTTTAGATTAGATATCTCAGATTACATCAGATTCTCTTCAAGTGAAAACTTCACAAAGTTGAACAATCACGCACAAGTGAAATATCTGAATCGATATCTCCAACGGCAGACTACGGTGGTTGCTAACCACCGAAACCACAATTACAAACTAGAGAGGGTCTTGCACCTCCGAAACTGCAACAAGGACTCAATTCAAATTGGAATTGCAAACTCTCAAGAAAAGATAACTCCACGATGATTTCCCACAATGCCAACCACCTCCTTATAAAGGCATCCAGGAAGTATCCCGAAGGTTACAACAGGCCGACATTATTTTATTTATTATATTATTATTTTGACCCCCTTTTATTTTATAACTAAATTAATTAATTAAAGAAGTCCTTTATAATATTATTTAGATTTTGGGACCACTTAATTAATTAATTTAATTAAGTCACTTTATTAAAATTTGGGACATTACAATTTGTGCCTTGAAAATGTAGTGCAACCATGTTTTTCATAGAATATTTTGCCATTTTGCAGATTTTGAGAGTTTCATGGGTTGGCGGGCGAATGATTAAGGTTTCAAATGTAATATAAACATGGAAAAAACATTGTAAATCGCAGTCAACAATTTTTTTAAATGACAAGATTTTCTTGGGTGGGGTGGGGAAGGGATCATCCGCGAGGCCAATCGCAAAAAATCAGGTATAATCGTGATTTTTTTGCTTCTATGCATGAAATCCTACTAGAAAATATTCCATCAAGCACCTAATGATGTAATGCTAATGTTTGTGTTAATGTTTGTTGTGTTGGTCACTCTCGCAAGTTTGGAAAAGAATATTCTTCAGTGATATTCAGTCCTGTGGCATTATGTTTTTAAGCTTTAAAAAGGAAATTTTGTATTGACCTTGAATATTCTAGCAACCAACAATTTCCTCATCATTGGTATCCAATGTTGGCTAGCACTTGCAACTGACAACAATTGGATGTTTCTACAATGATGTTGGCATACTATTGATTTTTTGTTTTGGTAGAAATGTTGATTGATGGCAAAGATTATTTGGTGACATGATGCTGACCCACTAGTAACATTGGTTTGAAATTGTCGGTAGTGGAGACTGAATATGTGGCAGTGGCTACAACTTCCAAAGACAATTCGGGGTTGGTAGGCATATGGTCTTTCAATCTTGAATTATTATTTTTAATTGTGCCTCAAAATCCATGTGTATGCAGAACTCATAAACCCTAGACCCTGCAATAACAAAACAAATCTTCAAACCGCACAACTTGGCCTTTATCAATCTTCAAAATGAAAAAGCAAGATCAACAATTTTGGTTGCTGCACACACACTGTAGTGTCAAATTTCACCCACAATGCCTCTAAATGAAATTTGTAGAAAATATTTTGAAAACCCTAAACCATAGATCAGAAGTTTGCTTTGATACCAACTGATATGGAATCAAGTTGCAACAGTCACATAAAATCACTGTAATTGAGGGATATGAATTCTTTGCAAAAACACTGCAACTTAAATCAATCTTGAATTAAAAATTGCAATGTTGAACAGGCACAAAAATTACAATATTTCAAGTTTCAAGATTGTTAAATGAAAACACAATTTGATAATAAGCTGGCAAACATGGGCTTACAACCTAACAAATTGGAATCTACCTTTTTACCTTCTACATAGGATGAAAATGTAAAAATTGAAAATAAATATAATACGATAATGGAATATAACTTATATTAGGCCCCTAACATCGTCTGTTATACCCTATGAATCCTCATTGATTAACAGTGTAATCCGGGGACGCGTACCCGACCCAAAACCCTGGAGTACCAGGAACTGGGATGTCCCCGCGACGGGTACTCCGCGTACCGGAGTTCTGCCACCGCCGCCCAAACACCGTTGTTTCGCCGTCGTACTGTCTCCGCACCCGTCGGGTACTTCGGTACTCTGGGACGGTACTTTGGTACTTGACGAGGTACGGTCGGCGGTAGAGTTTAAAAAGTGACTTTTTTTAAGTTTTTTAATACATTTTTTTTTCTAATTGGCTCTTATGGAACCCTAAAAGGATGTGGGTCCCATATAAGGCCCTCTAAGCCTTCATAAGGCCCATATACTTCATTTGGCATTCTCATTCACAATTTTCATTTTTGCAACTACTGAGAGGAAGGAGTGAAAAAGAGTTGAAAGAGTGATTGGAGAGTGATTTTGCAAGTGATTGCAAGATCAAGAGGAGCAAGAAGATCAAGATTCATCAAGCAAAAGGTAGGGTTTTTTACTTTTTACAATGAATTTTCTTTGTTTTATTTTCAGATTTTCATATTTTTTAATTTTCTTCTAAAACTAAATGAAAATGTTGAAAACTTGAATTCATTGTTTTAAATTTAGATTCTCATTCTTCATTCTTGTTAAAGTATTTTTAAAATTTTAAAATCTAAATGTTTGAATACATTGTTACAATGTTATTAAAATTAATTGAAAAAAAATTAAAATTTAAAAATCTAAATGTTTGAATGCATTGTTACAATGTTATTTTAATATTTTTGATATACTTATTAAGTTAGGCTGAAAGTTGAAACGTATTTCAATTTCTAAACTAGTTATTTAAAAATAAAAAAATAATAAATTAAAATTACAAATTGAAATTAATAATTTGAATTTATTTTTTGAAAAGCAGATTCTAAATGGCCTCTAGTGAAGGCATGGAATTGAATTCTGACTCTGAGGGTGCAAATTTTTCGGAGTATGGGCCTGAGCATGAGGAAAGTGACCACGGGGCTGATCCAGAAGCCGAATCTATTTATGTTGCACCCGGAAGACCTTCTATTGATTGCCCCTCTCAGGTTTTGACACCATATGCTAGGGGTGCTTATGATCCAAAGTCTCCTCTAAAACAATTTGCAATAAGAGTTTCAGCCCCAACAAATACAAGTTGGCACAAGAAGATGGAAATGTAATTTTTGGGGCATTTGGGAGCATTACTAGAGTTAATTCACACCTTCTCTTTTGGTCTGGATATGGTGTGAGTTCATGCAAATTCCTGTCAGATTCTGAAAATGTCGAGTTTAGAATTGAAATAAACAAATTGTGGGGCATTCCTGATGATAGTGCAGTTCGAGTGCCTAAGTCTTTGGCTGCTAGGCAACAAGTTCAACCAATTCAGCGGTTACAGGGGAAGCGAGATACTTCTACACATATCTTGCATCAGAGAGCAGGGACTATGTCAGAATCAGCTTCCGGACCTTCATCCATTCAGAGTTCAGCAAGGGAGAGTAGCAAGGGGAAATGCAAGGCAGAAAGTTCTTCTAGTCCCATTGCTGATTTGTTTAATGTGCACATGAAGGATCAAATAGACGATGTCATTGATACATTCTTCTTTGCCAATGGCATACCATTGCATGTAGCTCGATCTCCTTATAATAAGGAGATGAGGTCCTTGGTGGCGAAGGAGGCAGGGCCATCATTTGTGCCACCAGGTGAGCACAAATTGAGGACCACGATCTTGGATAGGCAGTATAACAAGATTGGGGTTTTGATGGAGCAGATGAAGGCATGTTGGATGAAGTCGGGTTGCAGCATAATTATGGATGAGTGGACGGACATTAGACATTGTCCACTCATCAACATCATGGTCACATGCACTGAGGGCCCATACTTTCTGAGGGCAGTTGATTGTTCAGGGCATCGCAAAGATGCTAATTTTCAGTTTGACGTCCTTAGGGAGGCCATTGAGGAGGTTGGGCCACAAAATGTGGTCCAAGTAGTGACAGATGCAGCACATGTGTGCAAAGCTACAGGGAGGCTTGTTGAGGCAGCCTATAGACATATTTGGTGGACTCCGTGTTGTGTTAATGATGCACTAAAGGACATGGGGAAGATTGACTGGATTAAAGGAATGGTTAATGATGCGAGAGATGTGCAGATGTTTATCTACAATCACCACACTTCACATGCACTCTTAAGGAGCTTCGCAAAGGAGTTCTTGAAACCAGTTGAAAACAGATATGCCTCATATTACATTCTCTTGGAGAGAATGGTTGAGTTGCAAGAGCCAATGCAACTCATGGTTATGACACAAGAATGGAATCGGTGGGCTGAGTCGAAATCAAAGCAGAGGAAGAGTGTGAAGGAGACAGTGAAGACTGATCAGTTTTGGAGTGATGCAAAATACATAGTCTCCATCATTACTCCAATTTTCCAGGTGATCAGATATGGTGATGGGGATGCACCTACCCTTAGAGAGGTTTATGAGTGCATCAATTCCATGCTTGGCCAAATGAGGGTTGTTGTGAGTGAGAGGGACCCCACTTTAGCATTCTATAATGAGCACATTCAACCGATCATTCACCGCAGATGGGAGAAGTTGAACACTCCTTCGCACATGGCTGCCTATGCATTGAATCCTAAGTGGTACATGCCTAGGCATGGTAGAGTTACACCACTTCAGGATGATGAGGTGGAGGTTGGGTTCTTTAGGTGCATTGGTAAGATGTATGATGGTGATACCGTTGCTGAGATTCGCTCTGAGTGGACGGAGTTTGCCACTCTTACAAGTAATTGTTAAATTGTTAATTCAATATTCGTTATTTTAATTTGCTATCTAGAGTTTAGTAACATTAGTTTTACTATTGGGTATGTTTACGACATTATATTACAACTTATTGTGTTCCAGGTTACACAGATTTGGCAAAGATGGAAATCAAAACTATGGCACAGAAGCATACAATTTTGTGGTGGAAATGTCATTGATCACAGAAGTCAAAGATTAGCAAACTGGTCATTCAATTTCTATCTCAGGTTTGCAGTTCCTCATCTTTAGAACCTATTCAAGTTTTTAAATTAAATTTTTAAGTGAACTTAAGACTTTATTGTTTTACTTTCCTAATTTAATATTTTTCTCACAAGGACCATTTGTTTGCTATCTCAGGTTTCTGGTTCCTTAGCTACAAAGAGGAACTGGTCTACTTATAGCTTCATCCACTCTGTTAAGAGGAACAAACTTACCTCTAAGAGAGCGGAGAAGCTAGTTGTTGTACACAGTCTTGTTTATCGTAGATCGCAAGACACGCATGTACAAAGAGAGCCCAGCAACACGATGGGATGTAGAGGCAGAGGATCCATCTCATATTGATGAGGACGAGATTGCAGCAGAAGCCGATGTAGGGCTAGTTGGTATTCCTTTGGTGGAACTTGACCGTGAGGAGTCCGATAGTTCTAGTGATGAGGACTTTGGCTTGGGGGACGATTAGAGGCCTTCCTTCCTTACATTTTGATATGATGATTTTGTAGTTGTACTCATTTTGATATGAATCATGAATCATGATTGATATCATGCTACTTGTTGTTGATTGTAATCGTGATCATCTTTATGATATTTGAATATTTCATATTTGAACAATGAATTTTGAATCTTTGATAGAATCATAGATTATCATTTTATGATTATCATTATGTTACTATGAGTATGTATGTTACTATCATCTATGTTTCTATGTTGAATGTTGAATGGTTCTGGTTAGTGTTGCAATTTTCAAATTTTACTATGTTCAAGTATTTCAAGAACCAATTTGGTATGTTATATAATTATATTGAAACACCCCTGGCCCCTCAGCAGCACCCCTGGGACCCCCCCCCCCCCCCCCCNGGCCCCCCCCCCCCCCCCCCCCTCTCGTCCCCCCGCCGCCGTACCCCCGCCGTACCGAAATTGAGGCCCTTTTTTCGCGTACCCGAAACTCATCCCGACGTCACCCCGTACTGACGTACCCCCACGCCAGGGTAACGATGTTGATTAATCATCTTTACCATATTTGATGGTGTTTTCTATATATCTTTTGAGAAAATAATCAATTTAATTTAGATAAGGGGGGTTTAAGAAAATATAAGACATTTTTGTAGCACATACAAGATAATTTTTTGGAAGTAAAACATCGCATAGTAGAAGATTAATGAAAGATCTCTTAAAGAAAACTATCAATTTTATTATTGAACTGAAAACAATTACCAATATCAATATATATTCCCAAAAATCAAACCTGTTGTCGGATAAAAATCTGCTTGGACTAGGCAACATTAAAATGTATGGAATAAATTTAGCTTCTGACAACATGCTCCTTGATATGGAAAATCATTGATTTGAAAAGGATTACAAGCATACTGTAGTGAACATGAAAATAATATCTTGATTTATTTATCCCCATGTCAGCCAAGTAAAGGCAACAAAACTTGCCGCCACCAGGTCACTTCAGGTCTCTACAAGACTTGCAAGGGACTTGCAGAGTTCCAATACTATTGTACTATTTTTCTCTCCCCATACATGGAAATAATACCATAATGTAAAGGATGCTATGATAAATGGTACTTCAAGGAAGAAGTGATTAGATTGTTGCCTTCAACTTATTTTATATAGAATATATATTACAAATATTTAGATTTCATAATGGCATAGCATCTTCATTGAGCAAGATGGTATAACATAAACAGAGGAGGCCAATAAATTATAGAGATGCAACACAGCTTAACCATGCACAAAAAAAATGTCAAGAAACTGTAACCTCAGATACACAATTAATATTGAGATAATGCATTATAGAATGTACTCAATCTGTCAAGCATTGTGATTGATCCTTAAAATCATATGCAGTTCCTGCATAGTTACCAATCCATTAAAACATCTTACATCACAAACAATTCATATAAAGTCTTGTCCTTAGACAGCTCAGTTGTCAGAAGAGGTTGTTGACCTATTATCTGAGTTCCCATAGGTCAGCAGGGTGGATAGGGGGCTCATTCAGAGGTTTATGGAGCTACGCATGGAGCTTTATAAGTTGTTTTGAATAGTTTGGGACAATCTCCTTAATTTTAGGAGGGATTCCTACTTTTTAAGGATTGACTGAGAGTTGACTAAAACGTATCAGGGGACCTTCGGGATCATTCTAGAGACTTTGGTTGCAGTTCCTAGTTTTTAGGGAGGATCCCTATTTTTTAAGGGAGATTGTCAATTCACCTACCGCATTCAGACATCATCCTTGGACTGGTGGCAACAGTCAGATCTCAATTTGGAGTCCAAATGATGAGTTTATGAATAAATTTGGAATAATTAAGTTATGGCCTAATGTTTTGATTTAAATAAAAATAAAGTGATTTAATTAAGTCAGTTTATAATATAATTACATAAAATAAAGTGGACATGTATAACATCAAACTCCTAACAAGGAGGATTTCGAATAAAATTGGCGCTCTCGTTCCCTGCCGCAACGACTAGGGTTTTGCCGCCGAAGCTCGCCTCTGTCTCTCAACATTCTCAGTTGGGATGCCATGGACGCTTGCATTAAACCCCTCTTAGAAGGATCGATGGCCTTCGGAATGGTCGCGCTTTCCCTACTATGGGCGTGAATGATGAGCCTCTACTCCATAGAACACGGCAAGAACAGTTTGTTGGCTTCGAGCATGGAGAACCTTCGCCCAATTTTTTGGGTTGTGAAGGGGACCATGCACCTCAAAAGGATGATAGTGGGTTGCATTCTACTCCATTAAAGGACTAGAAAAGAGCCCTAGCACAATGTAGGAAGGATCAGACGAATGGTGGCAAGGACATACACATGAAGGCCAGCCAAGTTTTTTCTCGAAGTTCAAGGGTTTCTCCTTCTCTTAACATTAAGGGTGGTTTGCAAGGTGTTACAATTGACAAGAAATCATTTCCCTTTGGTAATGGAAAGAGGGGAAGTGATCTCCATGGTCAACAAGGAGTTTCAAGAAGAAGAGGGGAGGTCGTCGTTGCCTCAGGCACAGAGTGTATTCAACCATCCAAGGGTAAGCCGATTGTTTGTCTTGATGGCGCCATAGGAAGAGATAAGGCAAAAAATGAAGAATATTTTGCTGAGTTGGGCATAATTGGGAGATTTAAGGGTTTCTAGCCTAGCCTTGACGACTTGCACAAATGGATATCTAAGTTCTGGAAACCCATTTTGGAAGGGGATGTTCAAATCTATCTAGGGTCTTTGTGATATCCCCGTTTTGAAATAGGATTTAATAGTAAATAATAATTAAACAATAGAATTTTATTAAATAAAGAATAATAATAAATGAAAAATTTTAATATAATAAAATCTATTCTTAATATAATAATATATTATTAAAATATAAATATAATATATTCTTGAAATAATGATATTATATATATATATATATATATATTAATAATTATAAATAATAAATAATAATAATAAAATAGAAATAAATTATTGTAATAAATAATAATAATTAAAACATAAATATATGAATTAATAATAATAAAATATTATCCTTAATATAATATAACAACAAATGATGAAATGATATTAAATATAATTAGTAAACGACTAAGGGAAAGTTGCGAACAAGGAAAGGTCATGATCTTTCCCTCAACGTCCCGGGCATATTGGGAGGATACTAAGACGACAGCGAGGGATATAGGATACCTAACGGATATACAGAACAATTCACTAATGGAATGACGAGTGCAAAGGTGGGAATGTCTTAGAACAACGACTTGCTACATCTCATTGAAGATGAGAAGAGAACATCTAAATATTGAACAGAAGTGATAATTATTGAAAGCAATGGAGTTTTAAGTCGTCGAACATACATTTAGATGATATAGCCAAGATAATCGAAGACTAATAAGATTGATCCTCTGCTACCTTCACTAGGTCCAAACGGGCGGTCAAAGATATAGAATAACAATACGCATGATCAATTCCAATGAGTGGCAGACTCATTAGGGTGGAAGTCACATTTAGTAAGGATGACATCAATGGAATGAAAATATTGGTATGAGCAAGAAGACGAAGCCAAGCCTATAACCTTATCGCTGAGGAAGATATTGATTATATATGCAGATTAGTGAATGGTGTAGTCAAGCATATTACAAGTATCGAGAAGCACGATAGATTATCGAATCTACTAACTGAATGATAGATAGCAATGGATTTACAAATTATAAGGTACGCGATTAATAGTGAATCAATATCTATTATGAGAAGAGGGATGAAGGATAGTAAAAATGGTAATCACCATAGTAGTAATTAAGCCAGACCTATCAACCAATTAATCGCTAAAGGGTGTGATTATCCTAAAGGAGAGGGATGATTATGAATTGGTACTAGAGGTGTCTTTTGGAAATGCAACCCATCATATCCACAATCAACATATATGAACATAATATGCATCAATCTGAAGCCGTGAGTACCTAAGTACAAAAGATGAAGCAGCAAGGTGATATTTCTCTATTTATATTATTATTCTAGAGGTATGAGAGTCGATTACTGAAGTAATACATCTCTACCATATATAAATATATGTATCTATATATATTACCTATATCAAAAGTGGCATCATTGTAGATGATTTAGAAGCAGAGATGTCCATTACTATAAGTGATAGTAAGATCATTCTTTACAGCATACCCATATTGACATATTAATTAGACATCAAGAACCATATCACGTTGCATAGAAAGTGTTGATTAAATATAAATAGCAAGTGCTATTGAACCAAATCACCACTACTTAGTTCAAGTGCCAGATTTAGATAAAATAAATATGAGAAGTTGAAGATACCACCTTGAGGATTCGAGTCACTCAAACTAGGGTCATTACAATTGGTATCAGAGAATGATCCTGCCATCTTACAGGGTAGAAGAAGATATATATAAACATCACTTGCCATGAAAGATTAATGCAATGGATAGAGGATATGGAGCAACAAACAACTTGTCACAACCCTGCCAACCTAGCGTTGCATTCATAACAGAGAAGATAAGTCACTATTATATTGTTTAAGAAGATCTGCAATTGGTAATGTTATAGCAATGTCGTAGCAGTAAACGAAGGTACTACTAGAAGTGGAAATTAACCTCACAAGTAGCATGTCAAGAACATAGGATAGGGGGTTTGTGTAGGGAGAGGCGGAGTAATTTTGGTACATTACGGGTAGTTCCCAAGATGGGGTTAAGCCTTGAGAGAGCCTGCTTGTACACTGTTTCACACGCCCATGGCACAATAATTTGACCATCCTACGTTGGAGCTAGAAATGGGGAAAGGGCTGCAATTAAGGGAGAATAGCGAGGGCACCCTATTGCAACAGCAGTTAAGGGAGAATGGCTATAAGGGCACCCTACTGCTCTGCGATTAAGGGAGAACTAGTAGGGCACCCTATTGCAAGTACCTTTCCAACCTAGTCTGCAATTGAGGGAGAATCGATAAGGCACCCTATTGCAGCAATAGTTAAGGGAGAACCGCTATGAGGGCACCCTACTGCTCTACAATTAAGGGAGAACTACTACGGCACCCTATTGCAAGTGAGTTTGCAATTAAGGGAGAATCCCTAGGGAACCCTATTGCAGTAGCAGTTAAGGGAAAACCGCTATGAGGGTACCCTACTGCTCTGCGATTAAGGGAGAACTGCTAGGGCACCCTATTGCAAGTACCTTTCCAACCGAGCCTACAATTAAGGGAGAATCGCTAGAGCACCCTATTGCAGTGGCAGTTAAGGGATGTGAGACCTACACTAGACTGTTATAGTTTACTATTTTGTTCTCATGCTTTCAGTAGTTTATGCTTAGACATACTTTGACTACCAGCGAGACTTTTTATACTTTTGAGGATCGGTGGAATCCTGTGTTATATATTCAGCACCTGATTTTGTAATCAAGGTACTTTTGAGATGTTTTTGTTCTGATTCAGTTTCAGATTATGTTGATGTCTTATATGGATCTAAATGTATGAATGTAATATGATGAAAATGGTTTAGGAAACCGATGCTAGGATATTTCAGTTCTAATGCAATGTGGTTTATATGCTTACATATATTGTTGACG
>MU226145.1:964983-976982 GCA_018584345.1 Thuja plicata
ATGCAAAGTGAGTTTGAAATGAGCATGATTGGACCTATCAAATATTTTTTGGGATTGAATGTAAAACAAACAAAGGCATATTCATAAATCAGTCTAAGTATGTGAAGGAGATATTGAAGACTTTCAAAATGGAAGATTGCAAACCAGTAAGCACCCCCATGATAAAAGGAAGCAAGCTTTCTAGAGATGATGATTCCACAGCAGTTGACAAGACACTATACAAGTCTATGATTGGAAAACTCATATATCTTACTCAATCTAGACCAGATATTTCTAATGCAGTTGGCATTGTTGGAAGATTTGCAGCTGAACCTAAACAAAATCACCTAATGGCAATAAAAAGAATATTCAGATACTTAAAGGGGACTATAGACTATGGTTTATGGTATCCTAACACAGAGAATATACAACTTCATGTGTATACAGATGCAGATTGGGCAGGTTGTGTTGATGACAGGAAGAGTACCTCAGGAGAAGCAGTATTTCTTGGAGACAGGTTGGTTACTTGGACAAGCAAGAAGCAGAATTGTATCTCTCAGTCAACAGTAGAAGCTGAGTATGTTGCATCAACATTGAATTGTTCAACAATGGTTTGGATCAAACAGATGATTAAAGACTTTGGTATTCAGATTGATTATCCTATTGTTATTCACTGTGATAACACTAGCACTATCAATATGTCAAAGAGCCCTGTGATATACGTAAAGTTGCAAACAAAGAAGTAAAGTTAGATTATGTGAGCACTAAAAAACAATTAGCAGACATTTTTACAAAACCTTTATCAAAAGATACTTTTGAGTATCTCAGGGACAAGCTGAGAGTAATTGACCACTCTACTTCTGGAGTAGTACCTGTGCTTAATTGTTTTTGGCTCCCTTTGCCATTGATGTCAAAGGGGGAGCATATACTCTGGGGGTGCATACAGTAATGAAAAATACAATAAAAAGAGATGCAGCAGTTAAGAGTAGCTTTTGATGAGGATATTGAGAAGATTGTAAAAAGAAGGAAACTTTGGGTCGATGGTGTTTTTCATATCATATGTTGCCATCAATGTCAAAGGGGGAGATTGTTGGAGATTTGCTTTTGTGCAAATAGTGATTGTATGTTTGTCATTAATGACAACATATAATATACAGCAGTGTCCTATAAGTAATTCTCAGTACAGATATTCTGGAGCCTTGCGCGTTTACATCTATGTTGTAGACATGTTCTGGATGCAATGTTCATACACGCAGATTCAGATATGCAGTTTCAGTTGAATTATGTTAATCTGTTTTGGCAGTTACAATTTCAGGAGATTATATGTTAAGAGCCAACGTATTTACATTGTTTCTTGAGTTGCGCTTATCTTCGGGATATGTGTGTTTGTATTCATGTTTAGTTATGAGTTAATGTTGATTATCCAAAGGCGCTAAACGTGTTTTAACAGAAGCGTGATGTTTGAGTTAATTTGGTAGAGCCGACTATGTGAAGCAACGTGTCTATTCATTTTGAGTTGCGTGTTCCTAACTTTGATTGCGTGCTTAGTTAAGCCGACAAGGAAGTTGCTGAAGTGTTTCCTACAGCCGTCGTGACCTTATCCTTGGGGAAGATACATATAGCAGTTCAAATGTGATCGCTAAGAGTGGAAAAATGAAGTGAAAAAGAAAAGACAGAGCAGAGCAGAAAGTTAGACAGTAAAAGTTGAAGATCTATGTGAAGAAGTAGAAGAAGATTACAATTCATTGGAACTGATCAAGACAACAGGTCTACTCAAACAATTCATTATCAGATATAGTGTATATCTTCTTTACAGAAGGTTGCAGCCTTCATCATTTGAGCAGTGAGCTCTTGGACAGTGTGTCCTCACCCCTAACAGGGTTATTTGTAAAAGACTCCTAACAGGATCCGACCTTTGACCAGGTCTCTGTACTTATTGCATTGTAAAGATTAACTCCTAACAGGGTTGCAAGATCTTCTAACAACGATCATTATAAACTAGTACAGTTATTTGTGGGTGCTAATTCTCATTGGGGTTTTTGCCTAATTTAGTTTTCCCCGTCACCAAAATTGTGTTGTTCAATTCTGTGTTATCTTGTTGAGTTTATGTTTAAAGTTATTCTGTACTTAATGGAAAAGAATTGAATCTTGTAGATAACTGATTCACCCCCCCTCTCAGTTATCTCTTGAAACTATTCCTAACAAACTTGTCTTCACTTTGTTGCAGGGGTATAGCTAAGAACATAGTGAAGAAGAAAAAAATCTCTCTAACCTTGGCTTATTTCAAATTGTAATCTAACAAAGCATCTATCGTGTGTATACTTCGTCTCTACTTTGTGTCTTCATACATTAATGTGTATGCTTTGTGTCTTCATGCATCCAGGTTTTTACTCCAAGTTTCTATTGTGTATGATAATTGTTTGCCTCTATATTTTTTTTAATACCCAAGAATAGAGGGATATGAATCGATTCAAAATCAAACTAAGCTATTGGATTCAAATTTAAGGTGAGATCATATCTGAGTTGCGGAGGCTACTCACAATAGAAGGTTTCGTGTAAAAATCGAAATTGCTTGAGGGCAAGCAATTTGAGGAAGGGTGGATTGTGATGTCCCCGTTTAGAAATAGGATTTAATAGTAAATAATAATTAAACAATAGAATTTTATTAAATAAAGAATAATAATAAATGAAAAATTTTAACATAATAAAATCTATTGTTAATATAATAATATATTATAAAATAATGATATTATATATTATTGATAATTATAAATAATAAATAATAATAATAAAATAGAAATAAATTATTGTAATAAATAATAATAACTAAAACATAAATATATGAATTAATAATAATAAAATATTATCCTTAATATAATATAATAACAAATGATACAATAATATTAAATATAATTAGTAAGCGACTAAAGGAAAGTCGCGACCAAGGAAAGGTCACGATCTTTTCCTCAGCCTCCCGGGCATATTGGGAGGATACTAAGACGACGGCGAGGGATATAGGATAGCTAACGGATATACAGAACGGTCCACTAATGGAATGACAAGTGCAAAGGTGGGAATGTCTTAGAACAGTGACTTGCTACATCTCATCAGAGAGTGGACATCAAAGTCAGAGGAGTTGGCCTATCATTGAGTCTCGTAGGCTAGCAGAGATGGATAGGGACTCATTCAGTGCATACACTGACTAGATTTTGGCTTTACAGGCAGTTTTGAGCAGTTCCTAGATTTTAGGGTATATCCCTAAATTTTAGGAGGTCGTGACAGTTGTCAGGCATGAGGTTATTCATGACCCTTCAGTTGGTGTCAGTTTCAGTGCGATAGGATTGGTTTCCTAACTTCTAGGAGCATCCCTAGATTTTACGGATGGGACTGCCAGTTGACCCATCTCGTTTGGCATCAGTCACAAACAGGTGACATGGTCAGACTCATGTTTATTTGGTTGGTTTGGGCTATCAAAGGCAAAAAGGGACTGTCATGTCCCCTTTATAGCTCTGTCTAGCAGAGACATGAGAGTTAGCCTATTATGGGGTCTCGTAGGCTGACAATGGTGGTTAGAGGCTCACTCAGGTTATTCAGTGTTCGGATTTGGTATCTTGGGAAGTAGCAGACCAGTTGGGGGCAGTTCCATGATTTTAGGAGGCAGTTCCTACTTTTTAGGAGGGAGATTCCTACTTTTTAGGGGGTGGTGTCAGCTTCCAAATTTGAGATTCTACAAGATCTTCATTTGGTTTCAGTTTCAGGAGATTTGGGTGTGTTTCCTAGTTTATAGGAGCATTCCTAGATTTTAGGGATGAGACTACTAGTTATCCCAGGTTGTCCGGCATCAATAACAGGCAGGTGACATATTCAGCTTCAGCATTTTGGGGTGTCTTGGGTATTCCTTGGCTATTTGGGATATATTTTAATATATTTTAATATTTTCATAAGTTAGCGTTTTAATAATTTAAATAAGGCTGTGTATAGCCGGGAGAAATAAGGGGCTTTCTGACTTCAGATGCCTATGTGTTATAGCTCGTCGGAAAGGTCTCGCAATTTGCTATATGATTGTCACCTTCCAAAGTCTTTTTGGTGTGCGGGGCTATTTAATATTAATAAAGTGATATTTTCTCTATAGTTTCGACACCATAATTAAGAAAATATAACTTATTTATGAAGTGCACTCTCAATTCTCTATTAGGGTTCGACTTGCAATGGAAAAGGGATATAAGGCGATGAGAACCTAATGGATGGCATCTTTTATCATTTTGAAACTTATTTCGGACGCCTTCCTCTGGAAGAGCTTGTTCTCACCTAGGACGCAAACCCTAGGGCTGAGATTGGATTTTGTTGGGACGTAGCCCTCAACAGGATTGGAATCGAAGTTTTTATGCACACAGATCAGTCGGAATTGGGGACCGAATTATCTCATTGCATTCACATTCTACAGGTAGCAGATTCTTAGCAAAGACGGCCTCTTGTTTCAGCTTGGGCGTTTCTTGCAGCAGCACGTGAGGGTTCTAGAATTTGTTTGTTTCAGCAGCATTGTTTGATCACTTGGTTTATGTTGGCGTTAGCTGGTCTCCTTCAGCTGGCGTTAATCTTATTTGGGGGCAAATCTGTATTGGAATAATTTAGAAATAAATCAGAATATACTAGTACGATTCTAGAAATCATTTCCAGATTGCAATATATTGTTGCGTATGATTCTTACTGTTGTCTATTTTCTAGTTACTATTGTTTATTCACTGTATTGCATATATTCTGCAAAACACAAAAAGAAAACAATCATATTCTGCAACTTTTGTCTATCTCTCCAAGACCACAAAATAATAAATTTACAGAATCATAGTTTATATAATAAAAAATAAAGCAGCAACAGTAAGAGAATCCGTCAGCGATCTTTCAAAAGGTGGGAATGTCTTAGAACAGCGACTTGCTACATCTCATTGAAGATGAGAAGAGAACATCTAAATATTGAACAGAACTGATAATTATCGAAAGCAATGGAGTTTGAAGTCATCGAACATACATTTAGATGATATAGCCAAGATAATCAAAGAATAATAAGATTCATCCTCTGCTACCTTCACCGGGTCCAAACGAGCGGTCAAAGATATAGAATAACAATGCGCATGATCAATTCCAATGAGTGGCAGACTCATAAGGGTGGAAGTCATGTTTAGTAAGGATGACATCAATGGAATGAAAATACTAGTATGACCAAGAAGACGAAACCAAGCCAATAACCTTATCGCTAAGGAAGATATTGATTATATATCCAGATTAGCGAATGGGAATGGTGTAGTCAAGCATATTGCAAGTATCGAGAAGCACGATAAATTATCGAATCTACTAACTGAATAATAGATAGCAATGGATTTACAAATTATAAGGTACGCGATTAATAGTGAATCAATATCTATTATGAGAAGAGTGATCAAGGATAGTAAAAACGGTAATCGTCATATTAAGCAAGAGCTATTAACCAATTAATTGCTAAAGGTTGTGATTACCCTAAAGGAGAGGGGTGATTATGAATTGGTACTAGAGGTGTCTTTTGGAAATGCAACCTATCATATCCACAATCAACACATATGAACATAATATGCATCAATCTAAAGCCGCAAGCATCTAAGTACAAAAGTTGAAGCGGCAAGGTCATATTTCTCTATTTATATTATTATTCTAGAGGTATGAGAGCCGATTACTGAAGTAATACATCTCTACAATATATAAATATATGTATCTATACACATTACCTATATCAAAAGTGGCATCATTGTAGATGATTTAGAAGCGGCAATGTCCATCACTATAAGTGATAGTAGGATCATTCTTTACAGCATACCCATATTGACATATTAATTAGACATCAAGAACTATATCACGTTGCATAGAAAGTGTTGATTAAATCTAAATAGCAATTGCTATTGAACCAAAGAACCACTACTTTTTCTTTTCTTTTTTAAATTGATAAGTGCTACCAAGGGGGTAGTGCCCATGTACATTGCAAACCAATAGTAACCAACAAAATGAATATAGTGCCCGATCACATATCACAGAACAGAACAATTGCAGTGAACCAAGAGCCAACCCCAACAATCAAATCCAACCATCAGCAATGCTCAACACAATACAGTCACTAATCTGGTCGTGAAGAAGAGCCCATAGACACCAACTGATCTCAACAATATGTGCGTAAATAATCATAGATCATAGGACTGTAAGACACAACACAAAGAAATCCGCAAACCCAGGAAAGCCCCATCAAACGCCAGGAACGGTAGCAGACCTCTCCAGATTAATTAGGATTGGGAGACCTGATCAAGTGTTGGGATCCGAATCATCTAAAATTTCCATGTCCTGTGAAACCGCATGATTAGCCACGCAATTAGCCGCCCAAATGGCCTCGCGATATATGTGATTTAACGAGTAATTGCCCAATCGTTCCAGCAAGCTTCTGATGTAATCCACTCATTTTCTCATATGCCAGTTAGGAGTAGTACTAGACTGTAAAACCCCAGTTCATTAAGGACTAATGAAACCTTAAACTCCTGATATATCTAGACTAATTAAGTTTAAATAAGTAATAACATGACCATTCATTTATTAAGTTCTCTCTCTCCCTTGAACTAGTCTATATAAAATCTAATTCATTCTAGAAGTATAATTGAACGATGTGTAAGACCGCACCTCATACGTGAATAATACAACCTTAAATTATTCCATGTTTTTCCTTAATGTATGGTTAGATAGACTTGAGGTGATAAATGAGGTGAATGTATGACAATATTCTTGTATTTCATCAATTTTATGTAATGAAGATGTATGAAAATGTAAAGTATTGGATATGACTTAAAAGATATAGTGTTGTGATTAGTAATCACTTGGGAAAATGGTCAACTATTGTACTTATGGATATTTGGTTAACAACTAATGTGTATTACTATTATCGTCTAACTATAACTTATAATTATATTGTGCAGGAAAGTAACAAGGCCAATAGGAGAAAGGAAAGTAAGAAGGCCAATATCAAAAGGAAAATGGCGTAAAAATGAATGAAGGAAGACAACAATACCTAATCAAATAACTCATGAAGAAGTTACAAAACTAAGCTATTTTCTATAGATGGGAATAAAGATATATTATCATGCTATGTAGGTTGAGAGTATGTAGTTTTAAGCCATAGAAGGGTTAGGGTTTGAAAACCCTTGGGTTAGGTTAAAACTCGTGTGGATCTTTATATGGGTCATTAAATGGTGTTGTTTTGTCAATTTCATGGTTCCTTGTGCAAAAATAGGTCCCTAGGGTCAATACCTTGAGTTTGGGAACCTTTATAACATGTGACATTGTCCTTGGGACTTGATATGACCCTTCAAAAACTCACTTTTTTGAAGGTGACGAGATAGGGCCTTGGGGAGAGTGTTTTAAGGTGGAGATTTCTAAATATCTTGGGAAGGTGGAAGATAAGTGTTACCCACTTCTCTATTCTTTGGAATAACTCTTGCTTGTGAAAGTAGAAGGGAAGGTAGAGGAGGAAAAGGGAAAGATCTCGAACATGGATATGGAGGCCATGGTAGTGCTCATAGAGAGATAAGTCATTTCTTCATTCATATGCTTGATTTTCATATAGATTTCTTGTCCATGTATTATTACTTAAGGGAGTTACTTTAGAGAGGATGATAGAAATATTATTGTAATATGACTGATTGTGACATGGGAAGTAAGCTCACCGTTGATCTTATATGGTGCACAAATTCTTTACTTGCTCGGGGGTTGGCTAGGACCTCTGAGGTCTCATGATGCCATTTGGATGGGAGGAGAGCAAGCCTTACTTTTATGCTTTCCTACTTTCTACTTTTATTATTTTTGAGATGGTAACGAGGACAATTTGATGTATTTGGTTAAAATAAAAAAAGGCAATATTATGTGAATTGAAAGAGCAAGTCATGTTAACTATTTTTCCCATGCGATACTCCTATTATAAATCATATAATAGTTTAAATATGGTGTTTAAAGAAATGTTATATTTTATTTTGGTTGTAATTATTTGAAGTGTTTGCAAGAGAAACCACTGGTTTCTTATTTTCATTTATTTCCATTGGCATACACCTAATACAGAGTAATCATTGTTTGAATAAAAAAACTTAAGTAGCAAAATGTAAACATGAGTGTTAAGATCAAGTTTTGTATTGTATATTTTCCAAGGGAATATCTCATTTATGTACATATGAATAATTTGAATAAAGGGGAGTAAAAAGTGTTGTTAGTATTATTATCAATTTGACATAGTTGTATGAATGATTATATGACAAATTCTGAAATAAATGGTGTAGGAAATACTTCATTATGTTTATAGAATCATTACATAATGTAATAGAATGGTAAGTATCCTTTTACATTTAAATAATAGATCTTTAAAAAAAAAAGTGTTTATTAGTTAATAGTTTAATGGCCTTGCAATACTCAAGGTGTTAGTAATAACTGAAAGGGGGGGCGGGGGTGAATCAGTGGCCTCAAAAATATTCCAATAATCAACCCTTAAAACTTAGTACCACAAAATTATACCTCTAGTTATCTTCAGTCCTATAAGATGAATGCCTCCAAATACTTTTATCAAATTACTACTGATCGGAATGCTTTGTAAAACCTTCTACTATGTGTTTATCGAAAAGCAGTCTGTTAATTTACCGACAGACAGTAAATTATCTAAAGTATACCAATCAATCCATTTAAGTTATGAGTAATGCAAAACACTAAAGTAATCACTCATAGACACATTGACACATGAATTTTTAACGTGGAAAACATGTTAAGAGAAAAACCACTTGGGGCCGGTAACCCAAAATTTTCACTCTTTTGAAGTGAGCTCGGTGAAGAGCCAACCCTGTTAAAGGTTACAAACACACTATTAGGTGTGACCATATTAGAGGATTTGAAAGTTTAGTTTGTCACTTGATATCGGGCACCTCTATGCTACCATCCTTGATCAAACACTCACTTGGCCTGTCAATAGGTATCTGGCATCTCATGCTATCTTCATGAACAAACATTTTGATACTCCATTGGATGTATCTCAATATAGAAAGGATCTTTAAATCCCACTCGGTTAAGAGACTTTCTGAATCAATGGTTAAACTGAAACAGTATGATTTGTTCACATATACAACTTAGACTTGCAGAATTTTAGATCTATTGTAATCTCATAAAATACTCTGATCAATATAACTCTATTTATACCTTTGCTCCACTTTGAATATGCTCGGTGATGCTATACTTTGTTGCTCGGTGTCTGCAGAATTCTTTAGCTCTTTCCTCAGCTTGTTTGATCAGCACTGAATGAAGTTGCTCTTCATCAGTTTCTCTTTAGCATCCTCTTTTTCATTCTCTCCCCACACCAATTCGTAATGAATTGATTTGTCTCTTTATAGACATGATATCACCGTTGTTAGGTTCTTGATTTTCTTGATCTTGGCGTGATCCACAATTCTCGCCAATTAGATTTAAAGCAAAACTCATGTTTTATCTCGTTGAAATCTTCTTGCCAACTGGACAAATAAGCTTTAAATCAATCACTTATCTTTGGCTTATCTTGTCGATGATAACTACGAGTTAAGTATATATTTAGCTCTGCCAACTACATATTTTGTCGTTTGTGAACTCCAATTAAATTTTAGTTTTAACTCTTTGATAGCGTCGGTCAACACTTCATTTCCCTCGAGCTTCTCCGTCGGTTTACACTGTTTCTGGTCGTCAGGTTTGCTTGTGATTCTGCTCCTCGGTAATGCTCGTCGGTTTTCTTGCTCGGGCACCACTGTGACTTGACTGTCGGTGATGTCTATCCGTCGGGTTCCACTAACTGTCAGTGTTTGTAGTCACAATGTGAATGCTTGTTTTTTATGCATTACAGAAAGCATAATCTTTATCTCTCTGATCTTCTGAAGTCTTTGACACTTTGATTATAACCGATTAGATTATATCAAGTTGACATCAATGACAATACAATCCATTAACTGATTTAATGTCTTGCATTATCCTTCTGCATTTTGGTGATCAACTTAACATCTTCAAACATTCAATCAGTTACATGTCATCAATCTCTCCCTTTGGCATTGATGGCAACATACTACATTATCATACTATACTATTATTAATACAATATGAAATATACAGTTTTATCAAGCTTTCCAAATGTAACTGTTACAAATGTCTGGCTATTGGTAAGCTCAAAAATAGCTTAGATTTGTTTCTTGCAGAGCGGTTGTCTTCATCCTTTAATCCCTTTACTGGATAGATGTATCATCTTCTTCTTTTGTTCTGATATGTGCTCTGCCTTGACTGTTCCTCTTCTTGATAATCTCTTTTTCTTTTGACAACATTCTTTCTCTTTGTCCGAACTCTCTCCCTTTGTTACTTCTCTCCTTTAGATGGATATTTCATGTGTAATCAATTTCTCTCCCTTAGAATATTGATTAACTCTTACTTTCTGATTCAGGAACTTCTCTTCATGGATAATGATATAATCTCTCCTTTATATCTTTCCTTTATGTGATATGCAAATCATCTCTCCCTTTGTATGATAAAGCAAATCTCTCCTTGGTGATAATTCTCCCTTTTGTATGATAATGAGATATTTCTCTCCTTTTGACAACAATGCCAAACAAAAATACTTGTCCTTGATTTATCATCTATATCATGTTCCATTTCTTTGCATAATATATTCCTTGAATTTCCCTATCCATCAGCAATACAATGTTCTGATTTTCGGTTTAGATTTGTACCTTGATGTGTATAGATGTATCTATTGCTGTCCATTTTAGTGTTTGCATCAACATCAATGATCTGCCGGTTTGGTATAGGCTGATGCAACTTTCTAGTCAGGTTACTGACCGATAGACAAGGGTTGAACCCCTAGGCTCTGTCTCAGGTACTCAAAAGTATCGTTCGCTAATGGCTTGGTGAATATATCAGCTAACCGTTCCTTTGATTGAACATATTCTAGTGTTACTTCCTTTTCTTGCACTTGTTCTCTCAGATAGTGATACTTGATAGCAATATGCTTAGTCTTAGCATGCATGACTGGATTCTTAGAAATATTTATTGCACTGGTATTATCACAATAGATAATTACTAGTTCAAGAATCTTCATATTCATACCTTCCAGGAATTGTTTGATCCATGCAATATTGGAACAATTTGCAGCAGCATCCACATATTCTGCTTTTGCAGTAGACTAAGAGATGCATCCTTGCTTCTTACTAATCCATGTGACAAGTCTGTCACCCATGAAGAATGCTCCTCCACTTGTGCTCTTTCGGTCATCAATGTTTCCAGCCCAATCAGCATCTGTATAGACTTGTAGCTCAAATTTTCCCCCTCTTTTGTACCATAAGTCATAGTCCTCGGTGTTCTTCAGATATCTTAGAATTCTTTTCACAGCAATCATATGTGATTCTTTGGGATTAGCAGAGAATCTTGCAACTATCCCCACTGCATGTGCTATATCTGGTCTGGTGTGAACAACATACATCAGTTTGTCAATCATAGATCTATATAAGGTTTGGTTTACCTCATTTGTTTTGTCTTCCTTTGTCAACTTGCATCCAGTAGCCATAGGTGCTCCAACTGGTTTGGAATCTTCCATCTTGAATATCTTTAGCACTTTGATGTATTTGGACTGAGCGACTGCATTTTTGTGAAGAATCTGTAGACCAAGAAAGAATTT
The DNA here is from genome assembly GCA_018584345.1 of Thuja plicata. Taxonomy (NCBI): domain Eukaryota; kingdom Viridiplantae; phylum Streptophyta; class Pinopsida; order Cupressales; family Cupressaceae; genus Thuja; species Thuja plicata. The sequence goes on from MU226145.1 coordinate 976,685, forward strand.
GATCTCTCCAAACATAGACAATTCAAATTCCTTGCTCATTTCATTAGCAAAGGATTTGCATGACAATTCATTCCCTCCAAAAATGATATCATCAAAAAAAAATTCAGCAATCAATAAATTACCATCGGTATCTTCTTTTAAGTAAAGATTGCTATTTTCACTTGTTCTAATAAATTTTATGCTAATGAGATATGAGTGAAGTCTTTCATACCAGGCTCTTGGTGCTTGTTTCAATCCATACAAGGCTTTATGTAGTCTACATACCATGTTTCTCTTGTCTGGATTAACAAACCCTTCT
>MU226145.1:977152-998311 GCA_018584345.1 Thuja plicata
CATATCCCTTGCATACTAATCTTGCTTTGTTTCTAGTGACTTCTTCATTCTCATTCAGCTTGTTTCTGAATATCCATTTGGTACCGATGACATTCTTGTCATCTGGTCTCGGTACTAGTGTCCATGTGTCGTTCATCTCAATCTGCTCTATCTCTTCATTCATAGCACTGACCCATTCTTCATTCTCAAGTGCATTGTAAACAGATTTAGGCTCAAAATCACGAAGTAAACATCTAGTGTTAAGTGACTTGCTTCTTGTTCTTGTTCCATCCTTCTTGTCTCCTATGATTTGATCTTGTGGGTGATTTCTTTTGACATACTTGGCAAGTTTCGGTTCAGCTCTGTGTTCATCATTCTGATTATCATCTTCACCTTCATCTTCATCTCCATTGTTCGGAACATCATCTTGAGTATTATCCTGATCATCGGTAATTGCAGCCTGATGCTCGGGTGCAATGTTCTGTTGCTCGGGAATGACACATTGTTGCTCGGGTAGAGTGTCAGGTTCTATATAAACAAACCTGTTGTAGTCCTCCGGTTCCTTTTTGCTTTCTTTATCATTCTTTTCTGCAAATTCATCTATTTTCACATTTGCACTTTCAATGATTTTGTTAGATGATTTGTTTAGACATTTATAAGCCTTACTTTCCCTAGAAAGATACATTCTTCACTTTTGCAGTCAAGTTTTCCATTTCTATCATCCTTCAATACATAACATTGACTACCAAAGATTCCGAAGTAACTTACATTGGGTGTATGACCATACCAAAGCTCATAAGGTGTCTTTTTTGTGTCCTTCAATTGTACTCTGTTTAGTGTGTAGACAGCAGTACTGACAGCTTCCCTCCAGAAAGTTTCAGTGATGCTTTTTTCAATCATCAATGTTCTTGCACAGTCAACAATTGATATGTTTCTCCTCTCAACAATTCCATTTTGTTGCGGTGTCCTTGGTGCAGAAACATGTCTTTTTATTCCATGCTCATTGCAATAGGCAGTGAATTCTTCTAAAGTAAATTCCCCTCCTCTATCTGACCTTAAGCATTTCAATTTCTTTTCACTTGGTTTTTCTACCATTGCTTTGTACCATTTAAGCATCTTAAATGCTTCTAATTTATCTTTTAAAAACATGATTGTCATCATTCTAGTAATATCATCAACAAAGTGAATGAAATACCTATCTCCATAGTAGCTCTATGTCCTCATTGGTCCACATAGATCTGTATGGACTAATTCTAGAATTGCAGTAGATGTATGGGTTTTGCTCTTGAAACTAGACTATCATTTTACCTTTTTGACAATTCTTGCACATGATATGTTGTCAAAGTTCACATGACACAATCTTTTGTGCCACAACCATAAGTCTTCGTTTCTAGCCATCAAACAAGTGGTGTTAGTGTCATCAAGATAGAAAAGGTTACCTTTTGTCTGCTCACCGGTACCAATCAACCTTCCTGATTCATTGAAGATCTTTGCCTTCTTATTTTCAAATGCTACTCTGTGACCTGAATTGTTCAACTGAGAAACACTTAACAAATTGTAATTCAGGTTATTCAACATTATGGTTCATTTACCTTCAACTAGACAAGGTGTATCATTACTCATTCTTACTGAATCACCATTATAGTATTCAAAAGTCTCAAACTTTTGTTTATCACCGGTCATATGGTGGGTGCAGCCACTATCTATGATCCAAACATCATTTTTACTAACTTTAGATATGAGTGCAGTTTCTACATACTTTTCTTCATCTTCATCTGAATCATCCTTCATGGCTACAAATACCATCTCGATGTCTTCTTCTGATTCGGTGTCAGTGTCATCAGCTCTGCTCTCAGCAAGGTAACAACCTTTCTTCCCTTTGTCCTTGTAGTCTCGGGTATCTCTCTTGTCAGATTGTCGGTTGCTCTGGTAATCTCTATTTTCACCTTTGTCAAACTTCTTCTCAAATGATTTGTCATTTCCTCTGTCATATTTTCGTCGGTTTGGACATCTTGCAGCAAAGTGTCCAACCTCTTTACAATTGAAACATACAAGTGGTAATTTACGTTTGTATCTGCATTTGCCTCTCTGCAATCTTCTAGCCATAAGTGCTTCAATTTCATCAAGTCCTTGATCCTCATTGTCACTGTCACTATCATTTCTAACAGCACGTCTATGACTTGAGTTACTTATCTTTAGAGAAGATTTGAATGCAGATTCTATAGATGGTAAGACACTATTGTCAAAGTTATTCATCTCAAATGAAATTAGTCTATCAATCAGACTATCTAGAGTTACTGTATTGTTTGCACCTGCTCTCATTTCTTGAATAGCAGAAACTCTAATAGCATAAACAGGCAATAAGGTTCTTAAGATTTTGCTTACCACTGTTTCCTCTTCAAGTGTACCTCCAACTCCTCGGATAGGATTGACTACCTCTTTTATTATGTTGTTATACTGAATAATGTTTTCTCCTTCTTTCATCCTTAGGTCATCAAACCTCCCTCTTAGGCTTTCAGCCTTTGCTCTTAGTACGTTGGCATCTCCTCCATGTACAAGCTTCAACTTATCCCTAATTTGCTTTGCAAAGGTGCAGGTTTTGACATCTTCAAACTCAGCATCGAAGAGTGATGATGCAAGTTCTATCATCATGTAGTTATGCTCATGCTTGACTCTTAATTGCTCAAGAGTATGAGGTCTTGTAGGCAACACATATTCAGTATCTAAGTATTGAACAATATCATTTCCAATACCTGATAGGTGGAGTCTTATTCTGCTTTGTCATGATGCAAAGTTGTCTTTGTTCAACTTGGGCACATCTCATTTGTTCATCTTGTGATCTTTTGCTTGAGTTGTTAAACTCTCTTTCTAAGCACACAAGCTCTGATACCAATTGTTAGTAATAACTGAGAGGGGGGGTGAATCAGTGGCCTCAAAAATATTCCAATAATCAACTCTCAAAACTTAGTACCACCAAATTATACCTCTAGTTATCTTCAGTCCTATAAGATGAATGCCTCCAAATACTTTTATCAAATTACTACTAATCGGAATGCTTTGTAAAACCTTCTACTGTGTGTTTACCGAAAAGCAGTTTGTTAATTTACCGACAGACAGTAAATTATCTAGAGTATACCAATCAATCCATTTAAATTATGTGTAATGCAAAACACTGAAGTAATGACTCAGAGACACATTGACACATGGATTTTTAACGTGGAAACCCTGTTAAGGGAAAAACCACTTCAGACCGGTAATCCAAATTTTTCACTCTTCTGAAGTGAGCTCGATGAAGAGCCAACCCTGTTAAAGGTTACAAACACACTGTTAGGTGTGACCTTGTTAGAGGATTTGAAAGTTTAGTTTGTCACTTAATATCGGGCACCTCTATGCTACCATCCTTGATCAAACACTCACTTGGCCTGTCAATAGGTATCTGGCATCTCATGCTATCTTCATGTACAAACTTTTTGATACTCCATTGGATGTATCTCAATATAGAAAGGATCTTTAAATCCCACTCGGTTAAGAGACTTTCTGAATCAATGGTTAAACTGAAACAGTATGATCTGTTCACATATACAACTTAGACTTGCAAATTTTCAAATCTATTGTAATCTCATAAAATACTCTGATCAATATAACTCTGTTTACACCTTTGCTCCACTTTGATTCTGCTCAGTGATGCTATGCTCTATTCCTCGGTGTCCACAGAATTCTTTAGCTCTTTCCTCAGCTTGTTTGATCAACAATGAATGAAGTTGCTCTTCATCAGTTTCTCTTTAGCATCCTCTTTTTCATTCTCTACTCGCACCAATTCGTAATGAATTGATTTGTCTCTTTATAGACATGATATCACCGTTGTTAGGTTCTTGATTTTCTTGATCTTGGCGTGATCCACAATTCTCGCCAATTAGATTTAAAGCAAAACTCTTGTTTTATCTCGTTGAGATCTTCTTGCCAACTGGACAAATCAGCTTTAAATCAATCACTTATCTCTGGCTTATCTTCTCGATGAAAACAATGATAACTACGAGTTAAGTATATATTTAGCTCTGCCAGCTAGATATTTTGTCATTTGTGAACTCCAGTTAATTTCGGTTTTAACTCTTTGATAGCGTTGGTCAACACTTCAGTTCCCTCGGGCTTCTCCGTCGATTTACACTATGTTTCTGGCCGTCGGGTTTGCTTGTGATTCTGCTCCTCGACAATGCTCGTCGGTTTTCTTGCTCGGGCATCACTGTGACTTGACTGTCGGTGATCTCTATCCATCGGGTTCCACTAACCGTCGGTGTTTGTAGTCACAATGTGAATGCTTGTCTTTTATGCATTACAGAAAGTATAATCTTTATCTCTCTGATCTTCTGAAGCCTTTGACACTTTGATTATAACCAATTAGATTATATCAAGTTGACATCAATGACAATACAATCCATTAACTGATTTAATGTTTTGCATTATCCTTCTGCATTTTGGTGATCAACTTAACATCTTCAAACATTCAATCAGTTACATGTCATCAATAAATCTTCACTATGTGCAGATTGGAAGGGGCCGATTAAGGCTTACAATTTGATCACTTATGATGATCTACCCTGTTAGGAGTATCGGTGGAGACTTGTTAAAGTCTAGTCTGTTAGAAGCTTTAGCAACACTGTTGAGTGTGCACTCGGTTAAGAGATTTGTTGTTGGACAGTTAAATCCACCTTCCTTGAAAGGATTTTTACACTTTGCTCCACTTGTTAGAATGATAGCAAATTACAAATTGACCTGGTAATAGTTTATCAGTTAATAGTTTAATGGCCTTGCAATACTCAAGGGTCCATGTATTTCTTTCTCACCCAAACCTCTTTCAAGGAAACAACTAAATAGAATGAATTTTAATCCACCGTGGTTTAAAATATAAAATACATGAAATCTCATGAGAAAACTCCATTTTGTTGTCCTAAATAAGAATGGATGTAAATTACATGAGGTAGTGCTATACTATCATTCAAATGGAAAAATTAGGATAAAGCTACAAGTTATATATATAATATTTAAACATATTCATTTACTTAAATGAAGGTGTTATTACTTAATAAGTATATGAGTAACAGGGTCAGATAAAGATAATGAATGCTAGTCTTGTCATTTCAACTTTTGAGAGCCGAAGTAAAACAGAGAAAAAAAAAGAAATCTGCAACTATGTATCGTCAATGGACTATGGACATCTGAGTATATCTCTAATAAGTCAGAGAGAAAATGAATCAATACTGTACTCATAAATTATAAATTTCAAGAAATACAAAAGAAAAGAATGAGGCTTGTAACTTGGATAGAGCCCGGTCACATGTGCCACTCGCTAGCATGTCCCTGCCAGCGTTGACCCTCTTTATTATGGCCTCCTCATACATCGCTACCACCTACTAGAGTTGTGTGATGCTCACAAGTCACAGGCACAATGGATATACAACAGAAAACGTTGTCACCGCCCTTAGCAACGGGTAATAAACTTGAGGGAAAAAAAAAGCATAACCAATGTAGAATGGGGCCTTGCAAGTAGCCTCACTGGGACTATAGTCACAGCCTTTTCATCCTACTAGAACCGCAGTGGAGCAGCTTCCTGTACCCTCTCATGGTTTTTTTTCCCACACTTTTGAGAGACTGATAAAACAAGCGGGTGTGCATTACCACTTATTTTTATCGCATCTTCTTCCTCACCTCCTTTTCGTAGTGCATATGAGCGCATATCAAGCTGTTCTTTTGTGAATACCCATGGTGTAACCTAAGAAGGCCAGTAAGTACATGGATCAAATCAAGATCTTCTTTTGACTATGCAACACCCAATTAGAGTGTATGGTCTGCGTCATTCCATTAAATACTCTCAGAAACCTACCCTCCGGTGGACAGAACGTACCAAAGAATTGGGAAAAGAAGTTAATGGCGTGATAAGAATTCTTCTTATAATATGGGCAGCCAGCATACCCAATCACCCCGCTGATACCCTTAAGCAATAAATAGGTCTGACTCATTTCCTTGACTGCCCAGTCCCATCGAGCTTCAACATCTCTTCCTACACCATTGTCAAGTTTTATCATAGGATGGAAAAAAGATATATATACGTCACTTTTGCTGCCTTACCTTACACCATAGCGGCCCAGTAGTAAGGAACGATATTCAATGAAGATGTTTGGGAGTTTGTGCTTTATGATAATAATTTAATGTAACATCTAGTTGCCATCACTTGAAGAAAAGGTGCTATCTTGTATTGCCCAGAAGGAGTACATATTACACTCTACTAACAGGCTCTGAACAATCATAATGTGCAGCTATATTTATTCTCTTGCGTATAAGGTGGAAGGATCATCCAATGAATTGTCAAAGTTTCTTTCCTTATGCATAATAATTAACCTTTTAAGAAATAATTTAATAAATTAACATGCTCCACAGTTGCTGTTTCAGCTTTTCTTGCACATTAATCTCATATAAGAAGAAGCATAGCATATCTATAGTGGTTTAAAGCCGCCTTGGAAGAATTTAGTAAATTTTGAAAGAAATGCAACTTGATTTATTTTTTTATCAATGTGTGGCTAAAAATGAGAGCGGCATATTAAAGATAGTGGTTGGCAGATGATGTAAGTTGGGGACAAGCATGCTGAATCGCATATATCTTGCCAGGAAAATAATAAATAAATAAGAATGTATTGTTAAACTGATTGATTAATACAAATTTACATTAATATTTACAACATTGGTATGTGTTTAAAAAGGGGGTAAGATAAAGAACAAACCAATAAATCCTGTAAATTGTAGTCAGCTGCAATATACTATGCCCTAATTCAGTGAGAGGATGTTAACGTGAAAGGTAAATTAATCATTTATTAAACTATGTTGTTAACTAGCAAGGTAAAATAAACTTTTATTGAAATAGAATATAGCACTTTTGAGTCATAAAAAGATATTGTTTCAGATTCGAGTAAAGTAAATTATCTGGAAAAATAAATAAATATATTAGGAGAAAGTGGATTATTCATAATTTATAATGTGCAAATAAGACTATTATTATACAGGTTATTATTATTCAAATTATACAAATATTAATGTTCAACATAATTGTATTAAAAAATAATAGTAATACCTTGTTTTAAGGAGAATATATCATAGTACCTTATCATTATTAAGTATCATCACTAAGTAACTTTATCTCCTATTTTACCTCCTATAAAATTGGGATGAAAATGTTAATCTTTCTTTCCTACTTTTCTTCCTATACAAGTGGAGATTGATAATTGTTTTAAAGAGGGATGTGAGAAAAAACTATTATGTTTATATTTTATCTATATAAAATAGATGGAAAGTTTAATATAGAAGTATTATAAATAATATTAACTATTTAGTATGCATTCTAGTTGTAAATTGTTTTATGTTGATAATTAGTTATAGAAGGAATTTAAAATAAATGTACATAAATGTATAAAGAATGAAATAAGATGAGTATCCTTTTTATTTTAAATAATTAAATTATATTTTATCTATTGTGATATAAAGTGTAAAATTATCTTGGGTGGTTAATCTTATGAATTGCCTCCCCTAGTAAGTAAATAGTAATTTGGTTATCTTGTTAGGTAAAATAGAGAATAAATATTAAAAATAGTTTTCAACTTCATAATGAATTTTGATTAGTGGGATGAAATATGGTATAAAATATATATATATATATATATATATAACTTTGCTAAATTATCAATAATGTGTTAATTACCAATCATAAAATTAAATGATACTATCATGTTTGGGTTGAATGATTTGGTGACCTCTTGCTTTAGTAATATTAGACCTAAAAACAAATATTGTGTTTTCTTAGTGAAACCTTTTGGGCATTACATAGACGCTATTGATCTAATGTAGAGAAGAGAGTCCCCCTCAATTTCAACACCATGAATATCTAATTTTAAGCAAAGTTTAATCCCGATAGCCAAGGCTTCGATCTCAACCACATTGTTTGTACATTCCTTTAATCGTTTAGATGCTCCCCATATGAAGTTTCCCTCAGTCTCTAATGACGCAGCCAAGCTCGCCCCTACCTGGATTCCCTTTGGTTGCGCCATCAAAGCTTAGCTTCCACATAAATGCTTTTGGGTATCTCCATCTCACTTTTGCACGATTGACCTTGCTCTTAGTGTGCAAGCATGGGAGACATTTCAAATTAGGCCATTGTTTTTGGATATCATTATCCCACTTTGAGAAGCTCATTTTTCCTTTTTAATTGTCCTATTATTGGCAGTGTCGATTATGGAATCTTGGATGGTGCGGATGAGTTGTTCAGTGTTGCAGGCCTAGCCTCTGAATATGCGCTTGTTCCGCTCTTTCCAAATATTCCAAATAATCAAAGATGGAGCTAACATCCACAAACTTGACCAATAATTTTGCCTACCTTCGGATGACCAGTTGATCAAAAATTCCTTTAAGTTATCTTGCCTTTGGCTTTTCCATTGAAATATCAACATAAGCCAGTCCTAACAGGCAGCCACCACCCGACATGTCAAGAAAATATGGTCCACATTCTCTTCTCTGCACTCGCACATGTAGCACCGCTAAGCCCCATGGAACCCAGACCTATTAAAATTTTCAGTCGTTAAACACTTATAGTGAAGGGCAACCTACAGGAAAGCACCAGCTTTGGGCAAAACCGTCCTATGCCAACATAAGGAACTAAACTAGTCCTTACACTCCTCAATGACTGCTTGGATAGCATAAACAAGTTTGGCTGAGTACACACCGCTTTTGGCACCACACCAACCACTTAGGTCCTTCCTATCATTGATTCTGCATAGTCTTTTTTCTAACTCGGTTATTACTTACTGTGATAACTCAAGTGCTATAAATATTTCAAATAAACCTGTGCAAGAGTTCATCGATTTTATCCCAGGGTAAAGCTAGGGTGGCCACATTCATCCACGTCCCAAATTCACCTCCCATAACAGACTCAGTCTGAACTACGTAGTCACAGACTCTATAACCAAATGTCTACTACTTGAGGAATGAAGTCATTTAAATGTAGAATATCAACAAGGCATTCGTGCTTGTCCCAGGAATCCCTCTAGAAGTTCGCAGTCTTTCCATTGCCAATATTCCACGTAAGATGGTTACAGACAAGGTGTTAGCAGGAGTTCATGAACCGCCAAGTCGTTGAGCCACCATATTGTTTTGGACATGTTAGGATTCATTTATGGTCATCACAGTCCAAGTATTTAGACTGCATGACCTGACACCACTGTTTATGGGGCTATGTATACATTTTCCAAATGAGTTTTGCACCAAGGGCCAAATTTTGTCTCTTAAGATCATGAATCCCAGCGCCACCAACATCCTTGCTTTTGCACACGATATCCCAACTAATCAAATGGATCTTTCTATCCTCTTTCAAACCTTCCAACAAAAACTTCTTGAGGGTGTTCTCCATGTCTTTCTCAGCCTTGTTCGTTAATTCCATAAATGACATATGATAAATAGGAACAGTAGAGAGCACCGATTTTGCCATAGTAATGCAACCGAGAAAGGTGAGCCATTTGTGACGCCATGATAAGGCTTTGTTCCTTAGTCGTTCCATAACCTTCGTCCACTATCTAGTCGCATTGATGTTGCAGAAAACTTGGCGTCCCAAAATTTTAGCCGAAAACTCTTTAACAGTAAATTGCAAAATGTTAGCAATTCACTTCTACTCCACCCTTTTGACATTAATAAAGAAAATCTGAGATTTTTCTCTATTCATTTGTTGCCCTGATTGACCTTCGTATTCAATTAAGGTATCCTTGATACATTTTGCCACCTGGATGGTGGGTTCACCGAAAAGTGTTGTGTCATCGACAAACTAGGTGTGGGTGATAGGTTCGCAATTGCTTCCAACACTGATTCCCTTCCATTCCAATCTTTGAGAGCGACTCTTGATCGCATAACCCAGGGCTTCCACCATAATAACAAACAAAAAGAGGGAGATTGGATCTCCTTGTCAAATTCCGTTGGTCGCATGGAAGAAACCATATAGGCCCTCGTTGACTGAGACAGAAAATCAAAATGAGGAAATACAGAAGTTAATAAGTTTATGCCAGTGATCACAAAATCTCATCTTGTGCAAACCATCCATAAACTACCATGAAACCCTGTCATATGCTTTGGAGACATCCAACTTAATAATCATGCCCGATTTCTTTTGAGCTTTTAATAAGTGTGCAACTTCACTGGTAAGAATGATTCCATCCATGATGTCTCTACCAGGAAGGAATTTGCTTTGCTCTTTAGCGATGACTTTCCCCAATATCTTTTTAAGCCTGTTTGAGAGCACTTGGCAATGATTTTGTAAATGGTGTTACAAAGGGATATTGGCCTGTAATCATTGAAAGACAAACAATCTTGGTTTTGGGGGATTAATACAATAATGGAATTGTTAATATCTTTAACATACCGTTTAGACTTTCGAAAGTCTTCAACCAACTGCCAGATTTCAGTTCCCAGAAAATGCCAACAATTCTGGAAAAAATGAGTAGTGAACCCATCCGGGCCTGGGGCTTTGTTAGGATGGATTTGAAACACGGCAGCTTTGACTTCCTCAAAGGTGATGCGTTTGCATAACATGGAATTGTCCTCGTCGCTGACGAGTTTGTGAATATGATCCAATGTGTCGCCATGATTCGGCATTCGTTGCTCTCCTCCAAGCAAGTTTTGGAAAAAGGCAATAGCCGCCTTTCCAACATCTTCGAAGCCATCCACTGAGTTAGCAGTTTCATTCATAATTTTTTCAATCTTATTGGACGCCCTTCGCACTTGCACCAAAGAGTGAAAGAATTTTGCATTGGTGTCTCCATCTCTTAGCCATAATTCCCTTGCTTTATCCCACCAATATTTCCTCACGTTTTAGAACTTCAGCCAGCTCTTCCTTTACTTTTGTTTCGATTTCAAATTCCTCACAACTCATACCGTTCAGGATAACCAATATGTTCAGCTTCTTGAGTTCATCCTCAAGTCGAGATTTTTCTTGAAAGATGTTCTGAAAGCTGGTTTTATTCCATTCCAATACCTTCCTTTTAATATATTGAAATTTTTTTACCATTTTAAAGTTGGGTGAGCCGCTAACCCTCAATTCGCCCCACCATTGTTCAAGCAGTGTGGGCAGATCCTTATCCTGCCACCACATGGACAAAAATTTAAAAGGTGCAGTTGGTCTCGGGGTGCTGGATGCATTCAGCTCCATGGGAAACTGATCAAAAACATTGAAAGACAAGATTCGAACTTCAATGCATGACACCTTTTGAAAGCAATCAAGAGAAATCAGAAATCTATCGAGTCGTTCAGCTATCGCAGTAAAATCTTTTCGCCGGTTTGTCCAAGTGAAATTATCGTTGCATGTAGGACAATCAATTAATCCAAAGGCCACTACAAAGTCTCTGAAGTCACTCATGGTTTGACTTACCCATCTCGAACCACCGCTCTTTTCAGTTAAATCAATGATTGCATTGAAGTCACCTCCTAAAATTGTCAAATCCAAATTGGACCTAATAAATTCCAGAATCGTGTTCCAAAGATTGCGCTTCTCTTTTGTTCTTGTAGGGCCATAGACGTTAATTCGTGTGAATGTTATCTGTTTATGAGGTCAGTAACCTTAGTAACGCACCAATTCCTATCGGAGTGGGAAACAAAGATGGACACAGCTTTATCTTTTTAAAAGAATTCCTAAACCACCTGATTTTCCAAAGGAGTCAATAAAAAGGCCTTTCCACGGCCAGCAATACCTTTCAAAATCAGTTCCTTCAACAGCAGAGAGTTTCGTTTCTTGGAGGATGAGATCGCCAAGATAAGTTTGCAAATGCCTCTTGATGAGGCGACGTTTGTCAGGGGCCTTTAAGCCCCTGACATTCAAAGTCATAATCTTCATTGTTTCCCAAGGGAGGTACTTCCTCCCTTGGTACTCAAGAACTTCGTAATGCGCGTGAAGCTTTTAAATACAGCCTCCTCTTCTCTTAATTGCCTCAATGATTTCCTGCCCCACTTCCGTTTTGCATTGTCGACCTTCCCCTAGTTTAGCAAGGAAAGAGCAGACTATGATATGCATGGTGTGTCAATATTGTCCAATTCATCTCATACATCCTCTGAGTCTGCATCAGTTTCTGCTCTGCATTCATCCTCCATCGTGTTACCTAACTCCTCCTGAGTCTCCCCAATGTTCCGATCATCTGCCCTAGTTTGAGCTTCAACCAGCCCATTGGATTCACGATCCTCAGCCTGTGTAAGAGGAGGATTTGGTGTAGGATTCCCCTGTCCAAGGCTGGTTTTGTTGATCTCATTACGTATGACAGTTATTGTAAGGGCATTTTTTTGCCTCCATACCATTTTAGTTCTGCCTTTAAATTTGCACTCCTTTTTGAAATGAAACCTAGCCCTACAACATAGACAGAATTGTTTATCCTCCTCGATCTCTATCCCTTGTCGCCACTTTACACCATTCACCACAAGCCCTATCGATGCAGGTATGGTTTTGATTGCAGCAACCTTTATCCTAGTGAATTTGCCCAAATCATTATTCAATTGCTTATAGATCAATATCGATGAGCGTACGCAGTGTTCTGTCAATTTTTTCAAGACATTGTTCGGACCAATATTCCAAGGGTAGGTTATATAATCTGATCCACTATGGTTTCTCATATGGCTGGAATTTTGTGGGATCGAAGTTCCAATTCCATGGCATCATGTAGAGAGGATTATTATCGAGGTACCAAATGTCAGCACTCACAATTCTTTGTTTAATTTCTTCGTTTGTGAAAATCACTAGGAAAAATTGATTCGACATGAATTTAAGGACGACCTCGATTTTCCAATTTTGTGTGATCTAATCTTTAACCGCATTCCTACTCGGTCTAATGCCCATAAACCTGCAAATGAATGCCAGATCACTTAAGATTTCAATCTCCTATTTAATTTCGTCTGTTACCTCAATTTTGATATGTTCTTCATCTGTCCTCACGGAAGCCCTAATATCTGGGCGCCTATTGTTCAACCAAGCAGGCCTTTGCTTATTATTGAACGGTGCCTATTTTTGCGGTCGTTTTCTGCCCTTGAAATGATGATACGACTCCTGCCAAGACCCTGAAAGCCCCGATCCATTGAAAGGCCGTTGGGTTTGGTCTGAATCATGTTCACACCCGAATCTTGAATCGAATTGCCTACGATCCAGATGATAGGGCAAACCTTTGTCCACTCATCTACCCCTTTCGAAAACCCAGTGGGCCACATGCTTTGTCCACTACTACTGGGTAGAGTCCACACTCGTCTGCTCTGGTGTTTGCCAACTTTCCTTCGTTGTGTGATCCCTCATAGCCTCCATGGTGATTGCCTCTTCCGCCTCCCGAGCCCATAAGCCTGCATCTGTAGCAGTTGAACTCCGCCTGTTGCCTGCAATCCTGGCATTCACTCCTCGCACTTCACCCATCGCACTCCAACTCATTATATCCAAATAACCACTACTTAGTTCAAGTGCCAGATTTAGATAAAATAAATATGAGAAGTTGAAGCTACCACCTTGAGGATTTGAGTAACTCAAACTAGGGTCATTACAGTCTTGTGGTTTCTTCGTGCTCGTCTTTCATAGTGCACAAGACAGAAAAACAATCTTGTGCGATTACCCGTGGCGTTGGGAGGATAAATACATGGTGGTTCTAAAATCTTGGTATCTAGTTTTTAACGCAACCTCTAAATCCTTTGATAAGCTTCAATTATGGGTAAGACTTCCTAACCTTCCTGGTGCATTAATGGTTTGAATCCTATTTTGAGGTCGTTGGTAACACTTTGGGTAAATTTTCGGGGGTGGATGAGGGATCCCTGAATTTCTTTCACACTACTTATGCTCGCATTCTTGTTGAGATGGATATGAGGAAGGCGTCGCCAACCGATATTTGCCTGAAATTTGCAAGTGGCACATGGATACAACCAGCGGATTAGGAAGGAGATCCCTTCAGATGTAGACACTATTTTCAAACAGGTCATAAGGCGACAAACTGTGCCAAAAGAGAAATCCTAAAATTGGCAACATGGTGGAGGAGGACAACCCTCTACTATATAATGTTGAGAAAGTAGACCTAGTGTCTACCAAGACTGTTAATCACAAGGGAGTAATAAATGGCTTGTAGGACAACAATTCTGCAACCACCAAGGTCTTGGTAGGAGCTAAGGATTTGTCAGTCAATAGTGTTTCTACTGATGGCTGCATTAGAGAAATCAAAGATACAAATGAAATTGGTCTACAGAGCTCAAACACTGGAGATCACCCTCCAACTTTTGAGACCTCAAGTAGTATCATGTCACAAGAGAATGACAATGAGGATGATGGTTGCAACCTTGGTAAGGACCCAGAAGGGTTTAATGAGACATTGGTATGGCAGAGGGAGGCTACAAAGCTGGAAGAAGGATGGACAGTTGTGAAGAGGAAGAGGGATAAGAAAACAAATAAGGAACCTTTGATATGATTTTGCACTCCCAGACAAAAAGGATAGGAAAGATAATGACTTGTTAATGGGTCTTAGCTCTGGGACTTGTTTACTTGAGGAAGTGGCTCCTTGTTGTAGCCATCCTTGGTTTGGGCCAGGTTTAAAATCTCGATCTCAATAAAATTCAAAACCTTATTACCAATCAAAAAATAAAATAAAATGGCCCCCTCCATGACACACTTCCCTAGGCATATAAGTTATAAGTTGTTACTTAAAAAGTGGCCATTTTATAATGAGGAATAAGACCCTCAAGAGGTTCGAACCTCTAGGAGGGGAAATACACTTAATTAAGTTTATTAAAATAAACCTAGAAACCCTAATTAGGTTGAACTTCTTGGAGGGAAAAGAAATGAAATAAAAGAAAATGTGGACAGCCATTTGATGCATTCAGAAATCATTTTTACTTGAGCATTTTGGAAGTTCGAGCTCTGAGAAGGGTTTCTATAGCAAATTGGTCTTCCAAGAAAAAAAACTCTTGGAAGAATTGAGAGTTGGACGAAAACCCAAATCTCCTGCTACTCCCACAGCTGCCTGCAACTGAAACAAACCTATCTACTCTGCCATGCCTGCCACGCCTATCCCTAGGCCAACCCACATCCAACCTATCAAGGGTATCCTATAATCTGTCTAAAGCTTGTGCAATCTGTGGTTGTGTATTAACGAGAGTTCTAAATAACTCTCAATCTGGATCCTCATGCTGATTTTGTCTTACCCTCTGTCAGGCACTCCTACTACCCTCATGCATTTCACCCATATCTACTGGAGTTTCCGTATCAAGATCCAACTGGCCCTGTACTCTCCTGCGAACATAATACCTATATTCCTCAATCCTTACAGGATGTATAGAATGACTACAAAACCCTTCAACTGGCAGAGTCAGGCTTTGATATCATTGAAAGATCCCCAACCGTCTCTTACACTGAATTCTGATTTTTGTATGGTTTTTTCTGAATTTCTGATTTTTTTGTGTTTTTTGCAATATTTGATATTTTTCTGCTTTCTCTAGGTTTTCTAATTTTTTTTGTTGTTTTCAAATAACATGAATGCAATGCTTGAAAACTTCAAAAATAATAAAAAGAAACTGACATTAAATAGCCCACACAAAGAATAATTTTTGGAATTTAAATTTATTCAAATGTCTGCATTACATACCATACCAAGTTGTACGGATCTGGCCGAATATGGACAGCAATGAAATTGATGTGTTGACCTACAATCCTGATTCTTTCTCTGCCGTCTCCCAAATGCTGATGCAGATCCAAGAAGATCTGATTTTTTCTGTTTGCTGTTGCTCTACTCTAACGTTTAGCTAGGAATGGACGTGGGTGCTTGCCTGGAACTGTAAGGCTAAGGCCTAGATGACTGAAATGTAATAAGTCTGCTATAAAATCCTCGGATTTGCAATCTGATCACTGTAGTTTGCTCTTAATCAGTCTGATCCAATTAAATTCTTCACTAAAAATGGATGTCACTGTGATTCCAATGCTGATCTATGGTAAATCCTGTCACTAGGAGAGTTGGGTTTCCTCTGCTGTAAAAACCCCTCTCTGAGCTCCAACCTCCAAAATGCTCGAGTAAAACTGAACTCTGAATGAATGAATTTGCTGCTCCTAATCTTCTTTTATTTTCTTACATTTTCCTTCCAAGGAGTTGGAACTCCTTTTAGGGTTTTCATGATTTAGGTTAATGACTTTATTTAATTTTATTACTTCTCGTAGAAGTTTGAACCTCTTAAGGCCTTATTACTCATTAATATAAATGGCCACCTTTTTAATAACAACTTATAACTTATACTGCCTAGGAAAGTGTGCCACAAGGGGTCACTTAATTATATTTTATTATAATATAAAGTGACTTGATTAAATCACTTTATTACTTATTTAAATAAAACTTTAGGCAATAATTTAATTATTTCAAATTTATTCATAAATCCATCATCTGGACTCCAAACTAAAAATTGTTGATGCCCACACCATCCTGGTGATGTCTAAAATTCTAAATATAGCAGGTGAACTGACAGACCCCTCCTAAAAAATAAGGATCTTCTCTAAAAAATAAAAACTGCAACCAGACTTTCCAAAATGATCCTTGAGGTCCCCTGATGCATCCCAGTCAATCCCTAAAATTTAGGAGACTATCCAAAACGGCTTATAAAGCCCTTGCATAGCTCCACAAACCTCTAAATGGGTCCCTAACCACTTTGCTGACCTATAGGAACCCGGATAATAGGCCCTCTTCTAACAACTGATCTGTCTAAGGAAGGGACATTACATTTCTAATGCTTAAGGATAATGTAAGATGGTTTACACTTTTCTGATATTTGACCAAACCATCCATGGGAAAATGAAGGGACGGAGAATAAACCATACATTCATATTAAGCTTGTCCCCAATCCTCACAATCTCTATTCACAAGAAACAAATAAAGTCTGTAGCGGTATAGTTTCCTTATTTATGCAAACAACGAGACTAACCTGATTTCCGAATCTTTTCTTTCACGCTGTTTAACCTGTTAGAACACATTAATAAACTTAGCATCATCCATTTTACTGAATAAATTATATTGTATCAAAAATAATACACATAATAGCTTACTTCACTTCCATTCAACATGAGAATCTTTGAAAGTCTTCCAATTAATATATAACGTGATGCACCTCCTTTAGTTGGATCACTAATTGGATTTTCAGAAAGTCGAACCTCCTGCATATCAAGAGCAAAGGAAGTAATTTACTAATGTCTAGTTATAAAACATAAATCAGTTATTGAAATGAGAACCTGATCAGAATCCTGAAAGCAAGAAAAAATCTTCAAAAACTTTTTAGTATTCACTTGCCATTTTGTTTCATCCACAAATATTCAAAAAATATATATCCTCCTATATCATAAATAATTTGCACTCGAACTATAAGGTACCATGCATCAATGCTCCAAGTGTTAAAAAGTAAAGTAAGCAGCTAACTATCAATTACTTAAACTTCAAGGATAATGTTTTTATAGGATTCCATTTACAAGAAATAAGCTATAAGAGTCAAAACCAAATCCACAGCATAAACTAAACAATTAAACCAATTTGCAGAAGAATAAAGCCACTCAGTTGATATAATAGTTTGTCATTATGGTACGCAACAAACCAAGGTAGAAAGAGCATATAAGTGAACTTGTGGGATACACGTCAGAAGAAATACATCTACATTTTGAGAACTGGAGAGCACAAAGGAATTGTCCACCAATATCCATGACATGTCAGGGATATCCAAGGAAAATCCAGCAGGTGTTCCCAACTCAGGGATCTTACAGACATCCCCTAACCCAATACAAGCTATTTGAAAATTCCTTGTGGCTTTAAAGAAGAAAAATCAAAAATTGGAAGAAAAAAAAGTGGTTCTCTATTCTAAGAATCTAATGCATGGCTGCTTGCCCTAATTTTCTTTATCTTGAATCTAATATTAATTTTCATATTCTAATTTTGAGGTCGATATGATCTCTGATGCCCCTCAAAGCCATAGTATTTGCTCCCATTCAGAATCGACCTTGGATAACCAGCCTAGAGAGGCATGTCAAGATCAAATTCTCAGTTCGGCCTAAAAGTTGACTGACATGCATTGATCATTCTGTACTTCCGCAGCAAAGTCATGTCCAGCCTCAATACGCTATTTTTGTATAAAAATGGAAGATGTGCTTAAATTAAAGTTCTGTTTAACCTGAAATTTCACCAGCAGAGAGATCTCACGGGAGAAATCTTAATTGTTTTTTGATTTGAGTGAAACACTGAAAATGCTATCCCCAACCAATATCACACAGATCAAGGTGGGAACTCAGACAAAGGCAATAAACTACACTACTGACGCCATCAATCTAATTGACAGTTTCAGAAGGGCTGATATGAGAGTTCTAATTGCATCACCTCGTGATCTTCCCTCACTTCTCTTTCCAATACCCTCACAAATTTAAAAAATGTGACAGCACAATTCGGCATTAAATTCAACTTATTCTTCAATCCTTTCAATCCATATTGGACAAAATTCGGCAGAATAAAACAGAAAAACTTGCCTTTTCTCTGATGATTTTTTCAATTGCACTATTATTCCCTGTCATTGATTTTCTTGACAATTCCAAATGCTCTTGAAGGGTGAGCCCAAACCTTGACATGGCCCAACTCATTCCATATGGGCTGCATGAAGAGAAACAACAATAGAATGAATATAAACTCAAGGTTGTGCCACAGACAACAAGTATGTTCAAACAATTTTCCAAAATGATTGCTCTAAATTATACAACTTGAGTTCAATAATTAAGACAATTCTAAGGCCTCTGCAGATCCACCTACCAAATTTGCTCCATCTACACAGCTAGGCATGCTGTCTTCACCTCTAATAGTTGTCAAGGAAATTGACGATTTTCTTTCTCTATTATCTCTACATAATCCCCACCATTCTAATCATAGTGCATCATGCACTCAAATGGTCGGCTTGAGCCACACAACTCATGGAGACAGTTGTTTTGGATACTACAGATCTGTCACATCAAATTTTATTTGCAGGCATGTCTCTTCGCCAAAATCTTACCTCTTTACTCCCTCTTCTGCTGGTCACATCTATAAACCACAACCATTAATACCGTGTTGAGTCTGTTCCTATCTCTCCACCTTCAATTTAGTCTTCTTCCACAAACAACCAGCAAACAAGAAGACTGATGATGAAATCCAGGCATCTCTTGTTATCATACATTACCTTAGCTAACAACATGTCCTGACCTCACAATTCCAACATGAAAATTTGTACAGATTCATTGTTGGCATCATCTATTTATGCACTGCATATGCAACAGCTTTGCATCCAATAACCCTGTGTATGACAAAATTCTAGGTCTTGGAACCAATCTTGTGGCACTACAATAACATATCCTCGGTATGGAGATCTTATTCCATGCAAATCACTAATTTTTGAAGCTTGAATCTTCACGAAGATCCTTTTGGCACCAGAAACAGTTTTGATTTGTCAGAAAAAGTTGAGAACAATTCAATCTAAGCCAGAAATAGATTATCAAATTCACACTAGTAAATATTACTTTGTCATTTTTATATTTAGCTCTTTGCTTTTCACATGTGCTAGGCATTTGTCATGTCCCCGCCATACTAGGAAGGATCACAGATCTCAAATTCTATTAGTAGTCATTGACTCGTATCCCCTTAGAAGCTGATCCACGGAAAAAAAGAAATATTTCAGAACCGAATTACCATAAAATTGTTTCATTTATAAGACCACAATATTCAGACCTTAACAAACAGTGATTCATGTATCATATACAAGTGGCTGAAGAGATTGATTGGTGCGGCTTCCCTAGTAAACAGCAGCGACTTCATTAAGAATGGCGATTCCCGTAACTATACAGCAATTACACTAATTGAAGCCATTTATAATAACAGCAGTTAATTAGGGAAGATGTGCAATATGATCAAAAGGCCGACCTATAAAAGGTGCGATAAAATTATATTAATAAAAACCGGTTTACAACAGGTGCTATCATGGAAGAGACACAATTAGCAAATGAAGGGATGCATGGAAAGGGACATGTCTCTCCCAACCCAAGGAGGAAGTTATAAATACATAAGGTTGACCCCAAGACAACAAGCGAACAAGGTGGCAGAATTACATAAAATAAGCAGCAGAGACAATCATATACAGTAGAAGGATCTATTTATAATCTCTTGATTATAGTGGCATGAAAGAATAGATATACTTATGCATTTATAAATATATATATAGAGAGAGAAGAATACATATGCATTTATACCTGATTATATGCAATTAATAAATACTTGAATTTAAAATCTATGTATTCATCAATATCAAATTTTACAATAATTGTTCATGTTGAGGGAAGGAAAGGAGTGCAAGGAGGGAAAATAGTGAAAGATTCCTCACTAGGAATGGCGCCTTGTAAAGATGGTTAAGGACCATCGGTTAAGGACCACAAGGCCACCTCCTGATGATGGATGTTTAAGGACCACACAAGGCCAAGGAGGATAAGGTCCTGACCTTGGGCCTATTGTTGAGGATCAAGGGCACCCTATTGCAGCTTCCCTACTAAACCCACATTGATCAATTGTTGAAGTGAATCAATCATAAGATGTGAGAGGTTGACGAGAGGTTGACATGATGGAGGGGAACAGTGTAAAGTCCTCACTAGGTACACCACCTCATGATGATGTTTAAGGACCACATGAGGCCACAAAGGATAAGGTCTTGCAGTTGGGCCTAGGGAAGACGATACTTGGGGCACCTCATCATGTCTCCCAACACAACCGTTGTTTACCGTATAGGTAAATGAATACACAGACAATAGATACAAATAGCAGAACTCCTTATATTATTCGCATATGCCAAAGATATTACATTATGCTTAGATGATGATTACAATGACCCCGAAGGGTGTACTTATACTACCCCTGGAGGCCTTCCGGAAAGTACCCGAAGGTCTTGTCGGCTACATGATACTAGTCTACCCGTCGGCTGATACAAGCCGACTACATCATCCCCCCAAAAAAGAAAAGTCGTCTCCAGACGACGTACACAAAAATAGCAACCTAGAGTCCTGAGGAGCTGGATGGCTGTGTCTGGGACTGTGAAGACAAGCTGCGCCGTAGCTGATATACCTGCTCT
>MU226145.1:1005719-1017832 GCA_018584345.1 Thuja plicata
AGGCGTTTCTCTTGCTTCCTATTGGTTCTCAGGGCCTTTGAATTTTCTCATTGGCTGGTTCATTTTGCTTATTTCCTATTGGATGCTTTTGGGTGCCCTAATTAGGGTTTGTAACAATTTGATCTGGGCCATCGGTTTTGCCCCTTAATCTTGGCCATTCATTGTATTTGAAGGGTTCCTATATAAACCCCACCCCTTTCATTTGTAGAGGAGGTTGATTGAGAAATTGTTGCTTATATAATGCCATATTTGCTCTACTTTTCATTGTTGTGGATTTGCATGATGAATGGATATCAAGTTTGCATTATTGCATGATTATCTTCAATTCTCAAAGTTAGAATAGAATTTGTTTTTTCAAAGTTAATAGAATTAAATTAAATTGCATGAGTAAAAATAGAAGTAAAAATAGAAGTAAATTGTGTGGTTACATTAGTGGATGTTTGATTGGATTCCAATACACTAGGCCACTAGCATCCTTGTTGATTTGATAGGGAAGCCTTGTGTGGTACACTAGTCATTTGCACTTAAGTTCAGTTGACATTGGACCTTCAGTTTGTACTTGTGTTGAATTGGAGTAAAGGTGTTGATATGAAAATCGTTTGATTTCCTTTCAAGCTTGCACTTGGTGAAGTTGATGTCGCAGATAAGACTCCATCATAGTTGAATCCTAGTCCATCCATTAATCTTTCCATCCATAGTTAGAAGCAGCAGCAGTTTTAAAGTTAGAGTTCAAAGAGCAAAGTTGGAAGTGATGTGTAAAAAGGAGAAACATTAGAGTACACATTGCAAAGCTAATACCCATCACCAATGAACGAATTGTGTAACCTTGAATGAACAAGCGTAAGTCCACCAACATGATTATCAGCAAATCACATGATTATAACTGAGTTAGTATCCACAAGTGTAAGGAACCTTGGAGTTTTTCCATGTTCTTCATGAATATTTACTTTTCAAGAGAGGATTGAGTGCTTCGTATCCCTATCAGATATTCAATTGCTATATTGTTATGTAAGTGGAACAAAACTAACATCAACAAATCTGTAAGCATTCCATGCAGAGCATACTCGAGTGCCAAATACCCATGCGTACCACCTACTTTTGACCCCACCTCACATTGCCCTTCCCTTATCGCCAGCCCAAAATCCGCAACACAGGCATCCATGTCGTCATCCAGCAGAATATTATCGGCCTTGATATCTCTGTGATATATCGTCGGCTGCATGCCCGGATGCAGATAACATACCCCCTTTGCAGTGACCATTATTATCTTCCTCCTTTGCTCTCACATCAGTGCTCTCCTATTTTTACTTTTCCCTCCAAAAATATGTTGATTGAGGCTGCCATTAGCCCAGTAGTTGTAAACAAGAAACTGCTCGCACCCCTCTTTGTCGTCACCGGCAACGCTAAAGCCTCGAAGAGCCACCAAATTCCGGTGGCGAAACCTGCTCATGATGTCCACCTCTTTCCAGAAATCCATGAATTTCAAGAGATTGTGAACCGCATCCAACTTCTGACCGAACAGACTTTCGAATTTGGGGTGTGCTGAGCGAATGCGGTAACGTAGCTCAAAGGAGATAAAAAAGGAAAGAACATCAAATTACAAGAGAACACAATATCCTTCAGCAGATCAAACACACTATAATATAATATAATTACAATTTCATTAAGTTAATGAAAGGTCAAGAGGTACATAACGAAGAGTTGTGACTCCCTCAACATAAGGTATAAAAGAGAGGAGAGTTCGTTTAAAAGGGGATAATGAGGAAGGAAGAAAAAGGAGAGCATAGGAACTAAAGAAGAATCAATGGAAGGAATGTCAAGAAAATAAAGAAGAGACTCTTTCAAAGGGTTGCAATGATGAAGGGTTCTAATGCTTTCAAAGGGGTTGTAATTATCAAGGGTTGTGACACTTTCAAAGAGAGACAATTATGAAGGGTTGTGA
This sequence comes from Thuja plicata, assembly GCA_018584345.1. Classification (NCBI taxonomy): domain Eukaryota; kingdom Viridiplantae; phylum Streptophyta; class Pinopsida; order Cupressales; family Cupressaceae; genus Thuja; species Thuja plicata. The sequence continues at coordinate 1,007,662 of MU226145.1, forward strand.
CTCTTGCCAAAAGGCAGACATGATGAAGAGGTGTGAGCTCTCCCTCACATTGGAAAATATAAAGCAGAAGAAGGATCAAATGGAATGGAGGAAAAGGAGTAGAGGAGATCTAGAGTAGATTCAGAGCAGAAGTATAAGGAGGGATCTGAAATAAGAATTGAGAGGAAAGAAGAAATAAGATATGTAGATCTAGAAGAAGAGGATATGTAGATCTTAAATGGGATATGTGTAGATTTGAAAAGCAGTAAAGACAGATTTGAAAAGTGAGAGGTAGGTGAAGATTAAATAAGAAATGAAAGGGGCAGCAATTATTGTCAAACAGATGTATCTGTTCATAACCAAAGGCTGTGACCCTTTCATAAGGGCATTAAAAAATGAAAGGGTGTGATTCTCTACACTCACAGGAGATATAAAAGGGAAGAACGTCAAAAAGAAACATTGAATTACAAGAGAACACAATATCCTTCAGTAGATCGAATTCTCTCAGTAATCAGATCTTAACTTAGGGAGTTAATATTATTCTATTTTGGGTAATGCAGAAATAATTATTAAACTATCTATGTGATTTTATAATGCATCTTGGTCTATTGTTAATAAACATTAAGATAAGAACTTAATCGGACAATAGTCAGACACAAGGAAATGGGAGAGAGTCTGCAATTAAGGAAGAACTACTAAGGGCACCCTACTGCACTGTGATTAAGGGAGAATTGCTAAGGGCGCTCTATTGCATAAAGTTCTCCTGTGGTTACATCCACTGTAGGTGTTGTTGGTGATGAGTCAAATGATATAGGTTATATGCAGAACTATGACAGTCAACGCTTGACCGAGGTGGTAGATTTTTATCGTGACTGTATACGGAGTACTCATCACTACTTTTCTGATCCACGCACAAAGGATTTGATGATGCATCGATGTGGATTGGCTCTGAGGTTGTACCATCCTTTGTGGGATGATTATTTTCCATCAACAGTAGATGGGATCAGTGGCTACAAGTTGGATTACTTGCAAAGTCAGCACATCCGTGGGAGCCAAGCAGAGGATGGAGATAGTGATCGTGTTACAGACACCTTCGAATGCTCTTATCTCCACAGTATGAATTGGATGGATGTGAATGCAATGTGTTTTGGGACCCAAGTGATGACAGGTTTGGTAGTGTGTATTGGATGGGTTCCCAGTGGATTGCTTCACCACTTCGGGCTTGGTGAAGTTGAATTCAGAGTTGAGCAGTAGAAGTTTTGAGGATGTTTTTATTGACAGGCTTCTATTCGGAGTTTGGGATCCTTCTAGTGCATCTGGATTTCAGACAGAGCTCGTAGAGGAGTTTTTGGGTGTGTACATGGTGCTGAGTATGTACGGTTTTACTTTTGACCCTCATGTGCATGACCTCTTGCAAATACACAGTTTGGTTGTGCATGTGTTGAACGGTGTGTATGACAATTCACTTTGCGCAGTTTTGGGAAGCAAGCTTTGCCAGCTTTTCAAGTTGATTCCCTTTGAGATGCTCACTCCTGCAACATCTACAACCGGATTAGATTTAGTTTGGTAGGTTTTGTCAAGTGTATTGGGGATAATGTTACAGGAGCTAGTTGGTGATCACAGGGACATTACACAGTTCTACTCTTGGGATCCGTGTGGACTGGAGTGTTATTTGTTTCTGAGATTGCTTGAGGACAAGCAATTTCAGGAAGGGCGGACTGTAATCTCCCATTTTTAGCTCACCATGGTTGGTGGTTTGGATTAGCCTATTAATGGTCCTAGTAGGCTAAGTCAGTTGATTAGAAGGTCTCGGTTGGCAATTCAGTGGGCCAATTCCCTTCCGGTCGTCAGAAGTGTTCAAGATTGGTCTTTGTTTGGATCAGTTTGGTACACTTACTATTTATAGTAATTCATTTATCCAGCATTTCTATATTTGACAGGGCACCAGGACCAGCCTCAGTCGCAGTGATAACCTCTAGCACCTTTGTTTGATTAGCTATTCAGGGATTTACTAATTTTAGTAAATCAAGGGTGATAGACATGGACCCTTACTATTTTTAGTAAGGCATCCCGGTTAGCAGAGAATGCAGTGGGTTACCTCCTGGTGAAGTCAGAATTGATTTGCGATGATTAATGATGGAGTTATAATATTATAATTATTATTAAAGTTATACTTTAATAATAATAATTAATTATTAAGTGCATATCAGTAATTGAATTATAAGTGACTATGATAAAGTTATAACATAAAGTCACTTTAAGTTATTCTAGCTTGTACGAGAAGCTACTTCATACGGAAGAATTAAAAGTAAAGAATGTTTTATCCCACATTGTTAAAAGTACAAGCATTCACCAACTAAAAAGTTATATAAGCAAGGCCATCCTTTCATTTGAGAGATGTTATGCGAATATATTTGAATGCTCTTTCTCCATTGTTGCTGGAAATTAGTGACTGGGTTTTCAAGGACAAAAATTCTTGGAATTAGTGAAGGCTGGACGGAAACCCATACCTTCCAAGATTGGTGGATTCAAATCAGAATTCACAGCAGAGCTTAATTGGTGTAATTTGGCGAGTTTAAAATCTTCTTGTTGGGTGATTTCCCTTCAAACTCGAGCATGAATATAGTACATATAATCCTAGACGGCTGCTCTTGAAGATGTTCGATTGTGTGAAGGGGTGTTTAGAGAAGAAATGACTCAGTCCCAAATCTTATTAATGCCCTTATCAAGACATTCAACATCAGATTCCTTTGTAGCTGAATATTGAGCAAATCTGGGCAAGTGAACAGCAAATTAAGGGGTTTCCTGCCAATGTTTGATCCCTTCAATCATGGTGAGTTTGGGTTCTAACAGGGCTGAGGGTTGGAAGTACAGAGCCATCCCTATCTTCAGTTCTTTTGGCAATATTTGAAGGTGCATTGGAATAGTAAACAGCCAGCAGAGCTCATGTCATAAGCAGTTACAGCAGACACGTCAACCTTGAAAGTCTTAACAGCAATACACAAGTGTAGATGAATTCTTGCGATCCCATGGCATTCCTTCAGCTTCACATATGAAACGCACTGCATGGTTGGAGGCATTCGAAACCAGGTCTGAGAAAACTAGCTTGTAGTGGGATTTATTGCTGTTTATTTTTTATACATAAAATATGCTCTAGAATTAATAGTTCTTTTGGAGTATTGGATGTCTGCCAAATGTTTGACAGAATTATTTTAATGAAATAAATCTGAATCTAGTTCCTAGTTGTTGTGAAATTCTTTGATTGAGATTACCAAGTGTTATAGTAATGCTTCTCCAGTCCAAATAAGAATGTTAGCATGCTTACTTAATTATATCAGATTACTTTGCTACTTGAGTAATTGACAGAACTCATACGCAAAGTGCTGGTAATTTGTGTTGCATTTGTGATCTAAGAACTCGGAGAATTTCATATTATACCTTGCATACTAACTATTTGACAAAATGTCATTAGGTCAAAACGGAAAACAGAGTTAGAACTCGTAGGGGTTCTTACATTAACAAACGTCGATCCATGTATCATATACAAGAGACTGAAGATATTGATTGGAACGGCTTCTCTAGTAAACAGCAGCAACTTCATTAATAATATAAGAATGGTGACTCCCTTAACTACACAGCGATTACATTAATTGAAGCCATTTATACTAACAGCGGTAAATTATGGAAGGGGTGTGGTATAACCAAAAGGCCGGCCTACAAAAGGTACAATATAACTGAGTTAATAAAAACCGATTTAAAAGAGGTGTGATCATGGAAGAGACCCAATTAGAAAATGAAGGGATGCATGGCAAGGGACATGTCTCTCCTGACCCAAGGAGGAAGATATAAATACATAAGGTTGACCCCAAGATAACCAGTGAACAAGGCAGTAGAAAGACATAAAATAAGCAGCAGAGACAATCATATACAGCACAAGGAGCTATTTATAAGCTCTTGATTATAGTGGTATGAAAGATTAGATATACTTATGCATTTATGAATATATATATATATATATATAGATAGATAGATAGATAGATAAATAGAAATACATATGCATTTATACCTTATTATATGCAATTAATAAATACTAAAATTTAATATCTATGTATTCATCAATATGAAATTTTGTAATAATTGTTCATGTTGAGGGAAGGAAGGGAGTGCAAAGAGGGGGAACGGTGAAAGATTGTTCACTCGGTGTGGCGCCTCATAAAGATGGTTGAGGACCAAGAGGCCACATCATGATGATCGTTAAGGACCACATGAGGCCAAGGAGGATAAGGTCTTGACCTTAGGCCTAGGGTTGAGGATCAAGGGAACCCTATGGCAGCTCCCCTACTAACTCCACATTGATCAATTGTTGAAGTGAACCAATCATAAGAGGTGAGAGGTTGACATGATGGAGGGTAACCATGTAAAGCCCTCACTAGGTACACCACCTCATGATGATGGTTAAGGACCACATGAGGCCACAGAGGATCGGGTCTTGCGATTGGGCCTAGAGTAGAGGATACTCGGGCACACCTCATCAAGTCTCCCAACAAAACCCCTCGTTATGGTTGAGTTACCATCTAATCATTTAGATTTGTTGTGTGTGTGTGTGTGTGTGTTTCCTAACCCTAGAATTGGATGTATTTCATCAGTTATATCTACATTATTATCTAATCTGGTTGTAGGTTTCCAAAACAGGTTTATCTAATCTTATTTTTGCAGAGAGGATTATACATCTAACTATATTTTGCTATTTAATTCATTTGGATTTGTGAATTTAGGGCAAAGTATAAGGTAGTCCATGAAAGGGACCTTTCAACATTACCCGGTAAATCATTGTAAGTCTATATATTCTATGGTAATTGTAATGTCCCCCTTCTGAAATAAGATCTAATAATAATAATAATAATAATATACCGATCAAAAATAATAATAATAATAATAATAACATTAAAATATAAAAAGACTATAAATTAAATTAAGTTAAAATATAAAAGAATTAAATTAAAATTTAATTAAGTTTAATGAATGGTCAAAAGGTATGAAATGAAAAGATGTCTCCCTCAAAAATGAGATATAAATGCCAGAAGAGAGTTTCATTTGGAAGGGGACAAGGAGAAAAGAAGAAAGAAGGGAGGATGGGAACTAAGGAAGGAGTAATGGAAGAATATTGGAATGGGAAGAATTGATGAAGGGTTGTGACTCTTTCAAAAGGGATAGTTATGAAAGGTTGTGACTCTTTCAAAGGGCGTAAAGGATGAAGGGTTGTGACTCTCTTGAAAGGTTGTGATAATGAAAGGTTGTGGCTCCCATCATGAAGATATAAATAGGAGGGAAAGTCATTTGTTGAAGGCATGGAAGCAGGTATCATCATAAGGAAGGTAATCATAGCAAGTTTTGTTCTGAGATATAAGACAGTTCTGATCTGCATAAAGGGAGCATAGGGATTCAGGAAGGATTAATGGAAGAAGAAGAAGAAGTTCCAAAGGGGCAGCATATGATGGAGGGTTGTGACCCTTTCGAAGGGTGGTAATTGTGAAAGGGTGTGACCATTGAAAAGGGCAGACATGGTGAAGACGTGTGACCCTTCCTCACAAATGATATAAAGGGGGAAGAAGGATCAATAGGGAATGGAGGAATGGAGACATGAGAAAGATATACATATCATTTGTGCTCATCAAAGGGAATAAAATATAATATATTGCCGGCAAGCATCATGTGACTATAGAACCTATACGATGAACTTATCTATGAGTTACATACTGATTTAAAGAATATTATATCTGAATAGGGAACCCTTATATGATCTAATATATATATATAGTGATCAGAATTATATATCAAATGTTGCATTATATACACATGTATAATTGTAATACATGAGATATGAATATATATACATAGCCCATTCCTTAATCAATTACTAATACTGTTAAGTGGATAGGCTGGTTTTGTCAGGGAGAGGGGGAGTAAAACCCTATGTTACCCGGGGACGCGTTTCCGGCCCTTAGCCTTGGGTTTCGGAAACGGGGACGGGGAGACGGTAGGAAACGTTTCCCAGCCGTCCCCACCCAGGCAAGAAAATAAAAAATGCGTCCCCGAAAATAGGAAACAGTCAACGAGTTTTCGAAGGGCGTTGACCATCCCGGGGATGGATTGAGATTTCCCGCGTCAAAATAAAACGTTAAAATAAAAAACATAAAAAAATTACTATTTTTTTCCCATTCACGGGCCCCACACTCGCTGGAGGTGAATAAAATAAATTAATAATAAAATAACTATAACATATGTATGTTATGTTTAACATATCATATGTTTTTTTCACTTCATTTTTTTCTTTTATTTGCTGTCGTCGAGGACGAACTACGCACGCAGAGAAGGGTTTTGGAGTTGAACGCACACCAGTGAGAAAACGGGTTTGGACGCACGGCTGTTTGGATTTGAAACTTTGGATGCACATTGCAGAGAGGGGTGTTTGCGCAGCTGACTGCAAAGGTGTTTCCGTTTGATTCAAGGTAAGATTTTTTAATTTTTGTTAAGTTTTACAGTTCTGAGTTTTCAGTTTACTGTTTTTGTTTTCAATTTTAAAAAAAAAAATTAAAACAAAGAAATATGAATATCAAATATTCATATATTATCATATTAATATAACTTATAAGTTATAAATATTATTAGTTATTAGTTATAATCTTATTAATTTATAAATAATTATTGTGTAAGCTATTCTGGATGAATTGTGTAAAAACGTTTCATAGATGAGTATTCATGAATCATAATATAACTTATAAATATTATTATCAAATAATAAATTATTAATTAATAATAAACAAAAAATTTAAAACCCGTTTCCCTGTCCCCTCGTCCCGGAAACTTGGGGTAACATAGGTAAAACCTCACAAGGTAGGGGACTCCAGATGGAGTAAGGACGTGAATCTCGGAAACCTTGAGGGATAAGTCCCAAGATGGGTATGAATATGTGTTCCTGAAACCTTGAGGGAACCTACTTGTAGATTGGTGTCCAAGTGCCCTAAGGACAAGTAAATCCCTATCCTTCTTAAGGCTGATGATTAGGAGAGAAACAAGGAATTGGGAACTTAAGTATGTTAACAGTCAAATGTATTATCCATCGTTTCTTTATTCGATTCGATTCAATAACATAGTGATGCATGTTAATCATTGGGAATCGACAGCCTCCTAGTAGAGAACATTACAAATTGCCATTTCCAAGCACAATTCAAACCCTAGTTGGGAATTTTAGGTTAAATCAAGTAAAGTCCTATGTAATGTCCCCTTTTTGACTAACTTGGAAAGCTGCAACAATTACCTTAACTTTTCTCCCTCACTCTAATAAATGCTCTCTTTAACCGAGGGAAGTCATATGGATAATCACTGTTATTTCTGATATAAAAATATAAATGTATGCAAGATGATATAGATTTGATAGCAATATCTGATATACAATTATGGAATATGCTATGGATGAGATTAGTTTATCACTTATAGTGATAAAGGGATGATGCTATGTCTGATATAAATGATATATTTATGCAATCGATTTATTTTTCTTTCAGCAATGCTTTGCTATATCTGATATGTCAATTTGATTATGAAAATACTGATATCACTAGGAGCGATATGTGATGTTTCAGATCAATACTTGAATGCTTGCAACTTCAACTATGTCACTATTTCAGATTAGTCTAGTACTCATACGATCAAGGTGCCGTCTCTGATCTATAATGATAACTTGGAACCAAAATCTCCAAGGTAATTTTTCTTATCAAGTAGATCTAATGTAAATTAATAAAGAGATAAATTTTTCATGATTGCGAGAATGAGATCCATTTCCAACGTATACTCTGTAAATGGATGCAATTTGGAGAGACATGTCTCTTCTCTCCATGTGTAGTTCGCACCTCATAAATAAATTTGCATTTACAAATGATGTCTTCTCATGATTACGACTTATATTAAGTCTTAACTAATAGTTATCGCATATGTTAACTTTTACCTTAGCCGAGGCCCGATATCCTTTGATTGATATTTAATTGATCCCACCATAGTCTAGTCCTTCTTATCAATTATGTAGTTGGTAAATGTGCCTCTATCAATTCTAAGAAAATTTGATGCTCATGATATCTCTTCTTATTGGATTGTCCCCTTAATCCGATTTGGACGGTCGTTGTCATTAGATAGGTCAATTGACTGTTTAATGATTGATTGATGGTATGACTTTGTCCTTGGTTTGCATAGGAATCACTATCTTATCCTTGTATTATCGACTTATCCGACTAAAACCGTATCTTCAGTATGATCAAGCTAAGTGAAGTCATCGTGCTTTCTATCTATCAGCGATGTTACTATATGATAGTCTCTATTTCTCTTAGTCGGTCATAATATGTATCGGATAGTCATTCATTTGATTTTGACCAAACTCAGTTTATCAGCTACATGTGCGCTAGACGTTCCGCAATAAAAGTTGCCATCATCTTCTTGATTGTGCTTCATCAATATTGCTTGTTTTGGATGTCATAGTCGATCCCTTTTGTAACTAAGCAATCTCCCTTCATCTTCAACACAATCTATGTTCTTTAAGGGAGTCATTAACTAAAGTCACCATCATATCTTCTCTAGTCGCCACCTTCTCACTACTTTGACCAGTGCAAAGAATAATTTTAAGATCGGTTCCAACTATATGCAATGGTCTTCACTTACATTTGAATAGGTATGTCCACTTGCACTTCATCTAATCTAGATATGTTATAGCGGAGTTAGCTGATCTTCATTGTCTTCTTAAGTTGATCAATATGCTCTAATTGAGTTCTTCCTTTCTTAGTCAAACAGATTACTGCATTTTTATTTGTCGATTATTTATCATATTCTGTATAGTATCTAACCATGATAACATATTGGTTTGAGTCTTATTTCCAAATTTGTCTCCATAGGAAACTTCCTGAATTTGGCCAATCTCCCAAAGCTAATCTTTGGACGGGAGCATTACACATGCTTTAAAGAGAAAGTGTCTCCAACAGAGGATTTGTAATGAGCCTATTTATTATCTAATTATGCTATTCTAAGTAATACCAAAACTATGTGGTCCATTACACTTAGATCTCTTTGACACCTATATAAGGATATTATTTTTATACATTTAATTTTATTATTATTATTAAATCTAATTTCAGATATTTATGATTTATTTATTTTTATGTTCTAATTTTATTATTTATTTATCAAATTCTCTTTCAAAAAAGGGGACATCACATCCTAGTTGGGGACATTACAATAATGAAGACTGTAAGCATACTGCTTTGGCAGCATTCTCCATTGCTTTCTCTAGTGTTCTTGTGTTCCTTTCTTAGTTTATGTTCATTCTATACAGGTTATATCATTAATAGTATATGGCATAGAGATATTGTTGTGAGGTCTTTCACACATCGCCCCAATTCTTGGGGACCCCCTGTTTTTTTTGGATTTTGGAGTTGAACTTGAGAGATTTAATGGTGAAGTTGATAAGTTTGTTGGTGTTCAAAGGCATCCCAAGGGGGAATTGGGAAGAAAGTGTTTGTTGGTGTTTTGGATGGAAGATGCCCTTGGGACGGAAATATCCATACCCTTGGACATTTCCGCCATGTTGCCTTTGACCAGCCTTCTTCTCTTCATTCTTCCCTCCTTGGCTAAGGGGATGAGTCATGAGACCTAGTGGCAAGTCAAATTAGATGGTGAAGATGTTTGAAGTGAGTTTGATGGAGTCCAACTTTGCAATGTTTTAAGGGAATGTTTGGTGAATCGATGTTGGTGCTGGACTGAGATTGGCATGGCATGTCCATCCTCCCTCTGTTTTCTGCCAGCACCCTGATGACTAATCTTCCCCCCCCAACTTGGACTCAAAGAGACAGAGGTAAATTGATGGATTAAGATTGGAACCATAGAGCTTGGCAATGGAGAGTTTGTTTTAGTGTGCTTTTGATGACATGGTATGATGGCCTTGTCCAAGGTGCTGGCGGATTCCGCCACCCCCTTGGACACCATGTCCATCCCACCTTGAAATCCCGCCCAGCCATAGAGGCTCCAAACTTGGACTTTTGCTATGTGATTAAGGTTTAGAGGGAGTTAGGAGGAGTTGAGGTAGTTGTATAGTGATTGGAAGAGGTTATGAGTCCATGGACATGTGACCATGTCCAAGGTGCTGGCGGAT
>MU226145.1:1022935-1058979 GCA_018584345.1 Thuja plicata
TGATCCCCGTCCATTTGCTAATCTTTCCATTCCATAGGAGTAGTAGTAAAGCAGTGAGTAGCTTAGTAGTGAGAGTTTTGATGAGTGAAGTTGGAAGTGATATAAATTAAGGAGATAGATCCATTGAATATACATTGAAAAGGTAAGTCCCATCATCATGATGGCAAGAATCTGATATCCTTGAATGAACAACGTAAGCCCGCCTACGTGATTAACCAGCAAATCACATTAATATAACTGAGTTAGTATCGACAGGTGTAAGGAACCTTGGAGTTTTTCTCATGTTCTTCATGAGTATTTACTTTTCAAGAGAGGGTTGAGTGTTTGATATCCTATATCAAGTATTCAATTCCTATATGTTATGTAGTGGTACAAAACTGACATCAACAGATATCAACAATGGATTCTCAAAGGATAAGAAACAAAGATTGGGGTTTAACACTAAAGGTGGAAAGGAATTAAAATAAAGAAAGACTAGAGGCAGTCAGTAAAAGTTAAGTTGTAAAAGTAGTCAAATAAATGATGGCATAAATAGTGTCAAAGGGTGTTGAGAAAAGGAAGGCCAGCGTACATGAAGGCCTAAAATTATAGTTGTGTGAAAGGCACAAGCAGAGATATTGAGGAAACTTATTTGAACAAGCAATGCCAAATTCGCAAGAGCATGGCTTATGACTCTAGCTCCAATACTGTGGCTTTAATGTCAACGTGGTTAACATTTGTTAAAGATTGTTAAGATTTGGTTAGCTTGTTTAAATTTGTTAAGGATTGTTAACTTGTTAAGGTTGTGTGTGAGGAACAGACTGACATGGAAGAAACATATTTGAACAAGCAAAGACAAATTTGAAAGAGGATAATTAATGACAATCTCCAATACTCTGGATTTGGTGTCTACAGACAGGTATGTATTTGGTTTAAGTGTTAAGGTTTGAAAAGCTGGTATCGCACAAACCATTCTCAAGATGATATTTGTTACAATCTAGACTGCTTCTTGTCAATGCATGTCCTTTTTAAGCTTTTCAATCTGGATATATATAAGATTCTCCAAACTCATATCTGGGAAGTGAAAATAGTTGCATTCCAATACAGTCCTAATGGGAGAAAGCAGCACACTCAAATTGGCAAAAGAAATCCCAAGAAAACAGAAACAACATGGAAATCCACATTAGAACCAAGAACAACTAGTGACATCAGCATAGCTTGTTAAAACCTCATTGTAACATCATTGTTGCATTTAATAATCAAAATTCTGAGGTTCAACAAATTTCTAATGGCTGTAGCAACTAGTGACATCAGCATAGCTTGTTAAAACCTCATTGTAACAACATTGTTGTATTTAATAATCAAAATTCTGAGATTCAACAAATTTCTAATGGCTGAAGCTACCCAAGCCAATTGTAATCCAAGATAAATTGGTATGTTCTTAAGAGATTCAACTTTCACATTCTCAACATCAAGGCCTTTTGAAAGACTAGATATTAAAGATGGCTTTCAGGATCTTACTATTTGTAAAAGGGTTACAACTACAAGTTCTACAATTGACCTAAGTTGCCGATTTGGGTGCGGATGCGGGATGCGGGTGCGCAGATGCGTGAAATTTTTTTTGGGGGGGATGCAGGTGCGTTTGGATGCGTTTATATATATATATATATATATATATATATATATATATACATTTTTTTTAAAAATATATATATATATACTATATATATTATATATGCAAAGAAATGCAAGAAATATACAAAAATAAATCATTTGGTACTGATAGTATGATACTTCACCATTGATCAAGATTCAAGATATCTCATATTTGATAGTTCAACACTCCAACTTAAAAGTTAAAACTTCAAAGACGTCACAGCAAATTGAAATAATCTATTATGCACATGCTATAATGTGTTTTAAGTGGGAAAAAAATCAGAAAAACATTTAAAAAGTCATTTTTTTAAAGTTTTCTGGGCATGCTGCCCGCGGATGCCCCTGGATGCCCTGTGGGTGCCACCCGGAAGCGCATCCCAGGCGCCCGAATGCTTCTGGATGCTTCTGGCCTGGGATGCGCTTCCGGGTGGCACCCACAAGGCATCCGCGCCGGCACCCGCATCCACATCCAGCCCATACTGGCACGCATCGATAACTAAGCAATTGACCAAAAGAGGAAGTAGTTTAATGACACGAGAAAGGAGACATAGGCGCACTATTTGAAAGATCAATGATGGCACATATATTAAAATGTAGCAAGAATATCTCCAATAGGAACTGCTTGGATATGAGTTATATCACGCCCCCTTTAAGGACTAAAAGAATTAATAATATTATTTTAAGTTGGGCACAATAATTTACTTTTTGGCACAACTTCATAATATTAATTAAAAAATATAAAAAGTGCTATTGAACACTTAATTATAAACAGCATTTTTTCACTTTGGATTTTTTTTTTTGAATTTGCATCCGAGGACAAAAAACCTTAGGCTGTTATAAAAAATCTAAGTTACCGGTTCGGATGCGGGTACAAGAACCAGTACGTGGATGCGTGGAAATTTGTTTTTGTGGTTTGGATGTGTTTGGGTACGTGGATGCGTGGAAATTTGTTTTTGTGGTTTGGATGTGTTTGGGTACGTGTGTGTGTGTGTGTGTGTGTGTGTGTGTGTATACACACATATATATTATATATACAAAAAAATTAAAGAAATATAGAGAATTGTAAAACCAAATCATTTGATAGGATAATACTTTATCATTGATCAATGCCAAATGCCAAAATAAAATTTTAAATGCCAATTGATAGTTCAAAAAATTGCAAATAAGCCATATCCACAAACGCATCCGCATCCAGACACATCTACGGATGCACCTGCATCCTGACTGCAGGAGGTGCATCCTGCAACTTAGTAAAAAATCTAGCTGAATGGAAACCCTCTTGGATTTCTACTTTGGAGGTGATGACAAAAGCCCTCATCTCAAGCATTGGCAATTCTACACAATGGTTTCATGATGAGCTGATTTGGCAATTTTTTGCATATTTTCTGGTTGAGCGATCAAGATTTGCACACAAATACTTTATTGCCATCAAGGAATCTAATTTTCAGCACTTTCAGAGTTGTCCATTTCTTGAGCTTCTGATTTTCATTCTATTATTAGAGTGCCAGCATTTGCATCAAACCCATACCATTCTTAAGGGCAATTTGAATCAGCCACACATATTCCAGGGCATCAAATTGTCAAATTGGAGGCAATCAGCACGGCAGGGTTTGCACCAGTCATACAAGGGTTTGAGGGAGCCATATTACTGCTGCACAGTCTTTGCCATTATCCTTTCAGCAGTGCCAATCACAACTACTGCCATACACCTTGCAACAGATCGTACATTATTTGTTGCTGTCTCCAGCAATTTCCAGACACAAATCCGCATTTTCAATGCCAGTTCATAGAGCAATCCATACAGGTTGAGTTTCAGTTGGAGGGTGAGCGTACACGTCTGAGTTCATTGACCTATCATCCATACAAGTTACAACTGTTGCACCATCCTATTTAGACAGTCTATGATTAAATTTGGCATTATAATTCTGAAATTTTAGGTTACAGCACTGTACAAGAATATTGTACTTTGTATTCATTGCCATTAAATGAATATCGGTTTGGAGTTACATACGATAAGGTTTTGTGCTGAATACTTCTGTCATACATGTACCAGCAATGTAACAATTGATTCCAATCCTAATTTGACTAATTCTTAATGCTTGAGGGCTTCATGTTGCCTGTCCATTGAAGTAGAGGGTTTGATACAATTATTTCCAATTAGCGTTGAAAGTAATTTTCAGTCCGCTGTTTTCAGTTAGCTTTACTGATCCAGGAGCTTCTGAAAATCATAACTTTTGACTCGGATGTGGGTTTTTGCTGAAATTTTACAGGCAGATGATGCGTGAGGAGTTATTTGGATTGCCGCTAGAGCTCAGCTTGATTGGTGGCTGCTTCGACCTTTTTTCGGGAGCCAGAAATATCATCTTGGCCTCCAAAATTGGCTTTTCTTGTTTTTTTCAGTTTTTTTAGAAAGTTGTTTTTGTAATAAATCTGAAATCGTGTCTTTGATTTCGTGGATTAGTTGGCAATTCATCTTGCCTTAGTTGGGGGCTTTTCTTGGGAAAAATCGGGATTCGTAGGATGGGTTTTCGAAATTACCAAAAATGGAAAAAAACTTTTTTGGGGTTTTTCCCGAAAATCTGCCAAATATGGTAATTTTCGGAATTGTATTAAGTAGGAGTTTTCTTTCATTGTAAGGTAGAGTAAGTTGGAGAAGTTTAATGAAGAATTTTGAATTCTGCAACCTTGTGTCGTGTATTTTCTGATTTGGGTAATAACTTTTGACTCGGATGTGGGTTTTTGCTGAAAAACTGAATACCATATCTTTTCTCCATTATGAATAACCTTTGTGACAGATTGCACTAAGGGTCGGGAGTTTTCATGGACCAAAGAGGCTGAAGAGAGTTTCCAGTATCTAAAGAGGGTCACTGAAGCTCCTATATTGGCCTTACCATATTTTGATAAAGAGTTTGAAGTGGATTGTGATGCCTCACATGTGGGCATTGGTGTTGTACGCAGCCAAGAAGGTAAGCCCATTGCTTTTTTTAGTGAAAAACTGAATGATGTGCGAATGAAATATTCCACATATGATATAGAGTTCCATGCAATTGTGCAAGCTTTGAGACATTGGAAGCATTATCTGGTACCCAAGGAATTTGTTCTGTTTACAGACCATATTGCTCTAAAATACCTGAACACACAAAAGAAATTGAACAGCAGACATGCAAAATGGGTCTCTTTCCTCCAAGGGTTTACTTTCCTTCTGAAGCATAAATCAGGGAAACAGAATCAAGTTGCGAATGCCTTGAGCAGGCATGTTGTGCTTCTGACCATCATGGAAACACAAGTAGTTGGCTTTGATGCGATCAAGGACTTGTATGAATCTGATAGTGACTTTTGGGAAGTTGTTTATTAGTTGAAGAACCCAGTACCTAGGCACGCAGACACTATTCAAGGTGATTATCTTATGCAAGATGGTTATCTATTCAAGGGAAAACAGTGGTGCGTTCCTATAGGCTCAATGCGGGAAAATATTATTAGAGAATTTCATAGCAGAGGTATGGCTGGGCATTTTGGGAAGGATAAAACAATAGCCTTGGTAGCAGATAAGTACTACTGGCCAAAGATGAAGCGAGATATCACCAAATTTGTGGAAAGGTGTCGAATTTGTCAAGTAGTCAAAGGGCACTCCCAGAACACCAGATTGTACATGTCATTGCCAGTACTAGCAGGACCATGGACAGACTTGAGTATGGATTTTGTGTTGGGAAAGCCACATACACAGCGAGGTAATGACTCTATCTTTGTAGTTGTGGATAGATTCTCGAAAATGGCTCATTTCATTGCTTGTAAGAAAACTAGTGATGCGACTAGGGCGACTGAGTTATTCTCTTCTGAAATAGTCAGATTGCAAGGGGTTCCAAAAACGATCACCTCTGATTGGGATACTAAGTTCTTGAGTCATTTCTGGAGGACCTTATGGAAGAAGATGGGGACAAAGTTACAGTTTAGTAGTGCTTACCATCCACAAACTGATGGGCAAACAGAAGTGGTCAATCGAAGTTTGGGTAATTTGTTGCGGTGCATTGTTGGAGGGAAGCCCAAACAATGGGATTTGGCATTGCCCCAAGCAGAATTTACTTATAACAGCTCTGTGAACAGGTCAATTGGTAAGTCACCATTTCAAGTTGTTTATGGTCGAAATCCTCAAGGTGTTCTTGATTTGGTGCAAGTTCCCTTGGGTGACAGAGTCAGTGATGATGGAGAAGCCTTTGCAGAACAGCTCTACCAGTTGCAGGCAGATGTAAGACAGAAGTTACAGGACAGCAACGAGCGGTACAAAGCTTCTACAGATGCTACTAGAAGGTATCAGGTTTTTAGTGCAGGTGATCTAGTGATGGTATATCTACGCAAGGAGAGGTTTCCTACCGGGACTTATCACAAATTGAAATATAAGAAAATTGGTCCCTGCAAGATTCTGAAGAAGATTAATGATAATGCTTATGAGCTAGAGCTCCCCAGTGGTCTTAATATTTCTCCTGTGTTTAATATCTCTGGTTTATATACTTTCCATGGTGATGATGCCTCTATTGAAACTGAGGATGACGTGGACTGGACACACACTGTCCCCATCAAGAAAAAGGAAAAGGTTGCACAAATTCTAGACAAGAAAACTGTTTAAACTCGCCAAGGTGACTACAACAGATATCTTGTGCGGTGGGAAGGGTTGACACCAGCAGATAGCACCCGGATTACAGAATGGGATTTGAAGAAGCTAGATGAGCCTAAATGGAAGCAATTTGAGAACCAGAACTTCCAGGAGCTGCATTCTTTTCAAGCAGGGGAGAATGATGCAGGAGCTTCTGAGAGTCATAACTTTTGACTCAGATGTGGGTTTTTGTTGAAATTTTACATGCAGATGTGTGAGGAGTTATTTGGATTGCCGATTGAGCTCAGCTCGATTGGTGGCTGTCTCGACCTTTTATCGGGAGCCAAAAATATCTCGGCCTCTGAAATTGGCTTTTCTTGTTTTTTTCAGTTTTTTTAGAAAGTTGTTTTTGTAATAAATCTGAAATCGTGTCTTTAATTTCGTGGATTAGTTGGCAATTCATCTTGCCTTAGTTGGGGGCTTTTCTTGGGAAAAATCGGGATTCGTAGGATGGGTTTTCGAAATTACCAAAAATGGAAAAAAAAAACTTTTTGGTTTTTGGTTTTTCCCGAAAATCTACCAAATATGGTAATTTTCGGAATTGTATTAAGTAGGAGTTTTCTTTCATTGTAAGGTAGAGTAAGTTGGAGAAGTTTAATGAAGAATTTCGAATTCTGCAACCTTGTGTCGTGTATTTTTTGATTTGTTGTTCTTGAAGGTTTTGGTGCTACATCATTTACCTAGAAAAAAAAAAAATTTAAAGTTAGGGACATTACCGGATCTCTCTTTGCTTCTTGCTAAGGTGTTGATATATTTTCCTCCTCGGTAGGCATTAGTACACTATATTTGGCTTTAACAATTCTACAGGAAAGATGATTTTGGTTAATTTGTCAAGAATTCTACACTCAGTCACACAAAGCATTTTTTGAGATAATGGTCATAAGTGGCATGAAGGCAAAAGAGGTGAATGGAACAAGGAAAGGCATCTAGAAAGCCTACAAGATTGTCAAGGAAAATTTGTAAGCTCTCTTACACACTCAGATGCTATTGGATTAGTCTGGTGACATGTAATGGGACAATATTGCTCAATCAAGATTCAAAAGGAGATAACTGTGGTCAGTCAGTGGAGAGAAGAGTCAAAAATAATTGGAGATTAGAGATTAACGATGCTAAAAGCAAGCGACTGAGTATATGGTGGAAGCTCCAAGGAAGTATTGTACAGAATTTCCCTTCTGGAAACATTCCATTGTTAGCATCATTGGCATTCCATCTATCAAAGTGCTTTAGCATTGTTTGCTTCTTTGCTCGCTTTGATAAATACAGTGTGTTTATCTGCAAAAGAAAAAAAAATGCAGCTTGTATATTGAACTGAGAAAACCCAAAAGTTAATTTTCGAAGTCTTCTAATCAACAAATAATCTCGTGAATTTTCATACTTTTATCAATATATCATTTATCCACTGCCAAAAGTAGGTCCACAAATCCCTAAAAATTATCATCGTGCTTTTTAAGGATCGTCTGGAGATTTTAAATGTCAATTCAGGAGAGAAAGAATTGGATGCTTGGTATGTCAAGCTTTCGAAGGTTCCATTGTAGAGTGGTCCAAGGCTCCAAGCTACCAGTTTAGGTTAATTGTACTTACCAATAACAAATTATATAAGCCTGACACAAAAATTAGTGAAAGATGCAAGGGGAAATTTAGGATTCATCCTTCTGAGTTCTTTGTCGATGAAGCTATTTGTAAACTTGCTCATGTTCCAAGTTTTAACCACAAATTGGGACAAGGTGATTTCTACCAATATTTTCTGATAAGAAAAAAATAAGAGATATGTAAACCCTGACATTGTGAAACTCGTGAGCAAATGGAAAGGCCAATTCACTATGGACTATTCATCAGTTTTTTTAGTATCTCCAATTAGTTGTGCTTCTTCAGTTTATGGACTGAAGATAAACAACAAGAAAGACAATAATAAATCTGTAAACCTGAACATTACAAAGATCAAGAGCACATGATAAAGCCATTTTAAGATGGATTACTCATCAGTTTATTAATTATGTCTAATTGGTTTGATGAGATGATTTTATCAGTTCTTTTTTAATGGAAAACAATAAGAAATCTGCAAACCTTGAAATCACATCGCTCATAAGGACATGGGAAAGCCAATTTAAGATTTCTTGCCAGCTTTTTAATTGTTTCCAATTAAAAGTGTGTTCCTTCCGTTTATGGATTCATCATATATGAAAAGAAATACATCTGATTTAAATTTTAAATCAACAATCAATTATCAGATGATACAAGGATGCAAGATATTTACTGTTAGGCTAGGGAAGTCATTGAGAACATCTACAGAAGCCCAGTCCTCAATCTTATTTCCACCTGAAGCATGTGAACTTTATCAGGATAAAATAAGAAAAAGATCATAGAACTTTGCAATGAGACACAAGTATCACCTTATTAAATTGGAAAATGCATTTCATACTTACCAAGAAGCAGGCAACGTAAGTTCTTGAAGGGCTTGTTGCAATTTTTTGTTGGCTCTATCTCATTTAATGAAACTTGGTCTAATGCAGAAGAATTTGGATAAAATATGTGTTTGATCATGTTCTTGCTAAGATGAAGTTGTTCCAATCTGAAGAATAATAATGAATATTAGATAAAAGGTAATTGAGATATGTGAATAGGTTTACAATTATATACATGAATATGCATGCAATCTACGTAAGCTTTGATATGGTGCATATTGTCTGAAAAATTAAACAATACAAAAGAGCAATACCCTTGCTTGAATGTACCTGCTAAGCTGAGAAAGCTTGACAATTTCTTCCCAGGTTTCTATTTCATTCCCTTCCAAACTCAAAAGCCGCAAGAAATCAAAACCTTGAACAAATGTAGATGGAGAGGAAACTGAGGGAAAGGATAAATCTTCAACTGAAGGCTTGAAAAATCATAAAACACAATTCCATCAGTAGCCTTGATCTTAAACAATAAAATATTTGGATTCCAATTTAAGCATAACGAAGAAGTTACGGATGATGGGATAAAAAAGTCTCAATGAAAGACAACAGTAGATGATTCAAACAACAAATTTACAATAGATTTACCCATATTAACCATTTATTCATCCCCACAAAAGTAGTGTAAAGAAAGCAATAAAGAGTTCTAGTATGTAATCAAAACTAGAAACTAAGTTACTCATGGTAAATTCAAATCCTTGAAAACCGCCAAAATTGAAGAATACATACGTTAGTTGAGTAACATCTTTCAGCTCACCATCTCTTGCCTTTGCAAACAAACATGTAAAGATTAGTGGCAAACACAATCTACTAAGGATGTGTATTGTTGTTAGACATGTGTTTTAACATCACAGTCTAGGATAATTTCCCTTCTTGCTTGTGGTGGGAAGTGAAGCAGTAGGCATAAGGCTTCTTTGCATTTTCTGGAACCTGTATTATATGATAACTTTTAAAAGCACAGTTGTACCTTGAAGATTGCTGCTTCCTGGAGAATCACATGAATTATTTCTTTTGTCTCTTTTTCATCTGTAATTGTCAAGGCATCAAAATTAAATGATGCCAAGTGAAATACTAGCTCACCCCAGCCATGTAAGTTTAGGGGTTAATGATTAATCCCAATGCCTAACAATAGTTATATTAATTGTATATCTATTTCTTAATTTATTACTTGATCCAAAGCCAGTATTTTCCTCATAGTTGCTATTTAATTATAATTGTTGAACATTGGTATGGCATATTTTGCCATGGTTGACAAGTTCCTTTATCCAATAACATTTCCAAAGCGAAGTTCAAACTGAAATACAACTTTTGAATATCTGGGACCATTTTGGATGTTTCCAGACCCAATAGAATCTAGTGTAGAAAATAATTTTATTGTATCAAATCCAAAATCTAAGACACGGGAATAGAGCATATTGTAGTGGATTTTGGATGAAACAAAAATAAAAGTTTGGCTGTTGAATGTAATTTTACCTGGCGCATGTTGAAGAAGCCAATCATTCTACTGCCTGACTTGAGAATGATTTCTGAATTGCAAGGAGTCCCATTGAGAGAATCCTCTGTCAACGAGGTTCTTTAAGTATAAGCCCACTGTGATTAAGTTTCTGCATAAAAACTTCATTAATTGTCTAAAGGCTGCTGCAATGGTATGGACAGAATGCTTGGAAGCAGAATTTCTGCTATCATTAGGTGTTTGGTCCGTAGGGAGCCACATGCCCTGTCTATGGGAGTTATTGCCATTAGCAACTAGAAAAAGATTTGGCAGAGGCAATTTAGACGGACTAGAAGTCCCTCATAGATGAACAATTTGCAGGCAATAAGTACATAAGCCTGTTGGGGAAGGTGTAGAGCATTTGCATGTGCTTGGGAGAGGAATAAAGATACTTTCAGAGCCCAGTGAATGATGAAAGTCTGTTTAGTGAAAGTGTAGGAATACACTGAAGATCAGAGGAGAGAGATGGAATCAAGCCTGGCAGGGGACATTGGGAGTACGGTATTTCTTCCTGAAGAGAGGATCTCAGTATTATTTTAAATATTTGAAAAACCTTCTTTGCATGAAAGTGAATTCAAGGAAAAACTTTGCATCATTTTCCTATTTAAATTGCATTTGCACAAAATGCTGGGATGCATGTAGGAGAAAACTGATTTGAATGAACCTTACTGTTTGCCATTGGCAATCTGTTGAGGCTGAGGGTTGCCTAAGTATTGTATATCAGCTCGAATATCTACTGCACTACTCTATGACTATAACTAATTAAGCAACAATATTGTTAGTTTCCAATCTCTGAATCATACCACTATATTGATTTTACATTACAAATACACTGCTTTAGTGCTAATGGTGGTCATGTTAAATAATCCTTGGTGATTGTCCGCTGGATAGCTCTTAGTCTTGTTTTTTATGCAAACATTATACAGGTAAATGAATTTCAATTTTAATAATAATCCAGGAACAGTGAGTCATCACATAGTCTAATGGCTCCTGATGCTAATTTAATTGACAAAAGCAAAAGGTGTATTGATACAGTCACAGACAGATATTAGTAAAGCCCTCCCAGAGAAGTACTATATTGCAAGCTCCAAACTCTTCCTCACCAACACACCTAAAAGGTATCTGATATCCCAAACCTTACCACCCAAGCAAACTTTTAGGCTTTCCTTTCCCTAATCACTCTAGTATCGTTTATTTTAAATACCTAATCCCCACTCGTTCTTGCATCAAGTGTCTCCAAATCCTAATTTCCACTACTTCCAACATCATGTATTGCTGACTCCCAATCCCTACTACTTGTATCAGGTATCTATGACTATTGATCCTCATCCCCTTTAAATCAAGTACATATGAATTCCCATCCTTATTCCTTCCTACATCAAGCATCTCTAAATCCTAATAATTCTCACTGCTTTCTGCACCAAGTACCTCCAAATCCTGACCCTCACTCCTTCCTATATCAAGTATCACTAAATCTTGATTCTTACTCCATGTATTAAGTACCTCTAAGCCACAATTCTTGCTCCTTCGTATATCGGGTATCTCTAAATCCCAATTCCCACTCCTTGTATCAAGTATTCTCTAAATCCCAATCCCCACTCCTTCCTACATCTAATATCATCAAATCTCAATCCACTCCTTCCTACATGAAGTATCTCCATATCTCAATCCTCGCTCCTTGTATCAAATATCCTAAAAGACAAATCCTCGCTCCTCAAATCCCAATCCTCGATTCCTTCCTATGTTAGAATTCTCCAAATTCTGATCCTTGCTCTTTCCTGTATCAAGTATCTTCAAAGCCCAATCCCCTCCTCTTGGCATGCTTCCTTCTTCTAGACCTTATAGGAAACCTCAATGCTACCATAGCAAGTGAAAATCATTCAAATGGCATCAGAATTTCCCAATCCCTCTTGCAATTACATTCTTCAAGCATGCATTTCCCCAAACCCTCGACATTCAAACTGAAATCTCTACCTACCTGACACTGGGACACCATCAATGACCTCAAATGGATGCAATAAAACTAAGGAAGAGCATCTGCATATGTGGGCCCCTTAGAGACATGGTTGTGTACAAATGCAAATGGTTGTTGATACAGATGGCACAATTTCATGTGTGCAACCATATCAAGATGTTGCTAGTAGGCATGGGCGACCTGTCCATTGACAAATGCCCCTTACTCTCCCTCCAAGACAGCTTGAGGTGGATTTGAATATTGGATTTTGAGCCCCAAGACAGAACTTCAATCTCTATATATGTTGGGCAACGCCATCAAGTTTCATCTATTGCCATTTTATAAAACAAACCCCAACTTGTGATAGCTTAAGCACTTGTGATCTAATGCATATGAAAATAAAAACCATTAAATTTAAAATTTTGGAGATCAAAGGATGAAACCCCTTTGGTTTATTGGAGATTGGACAACAAAAACCCTTTGATTTCCTAAAGGCAATCTCATACGGCAGTTTCAAAATGTGCTTAAGGTTGAAATTAGTAATTCAAAATATCCCAGTATACACTAATTTGTATTTATACTTTTTTTATTTGAAAGAGTTTTGATTGAAAAACAGCATTCTATACTACAATCTTTGGCATGCAAATTGTGTGAAGGTTATTTCAGTATAATTTTATGTTATATTTCCATGAGTAAACTTCAGATCTGAGCATTTCACATAAATTGTTCGTTGAGGCCATCACAGATTCAATGTCTTATCATTTCCATCTCTGTCCTAAGTTTTCCATCCCTCTTTTGGATACAGACAGATCAATCATCAAAGCAACTACGTACATTGAATTGCATACCTCAATGGTTCTTAATTTATTCCCACCGAGATGCAGCTCTTCAATAGTAGGAAGTGATCTCTTTAGCTTCTCAACCTGTGACCAATTACAAAATATATTTTGTTAAAAATCAAGAAGGCTCAAGTACAATCACTTACAACCCTAACCATGCTGCAATAGTCATAGATAAAATTAGTAAACAACACAAGTGATAGAAAGGTCTGAAATAACCTGCTCCCAAGTTATACCACAGTTGTTAAGCACCAATGTGCGCAGATTGGAAAACATGGGCAAAAGATCTGATCCAATCTTCATATGACTGTCACTTATATCAAGAACTCTGAGAGCTGGAAGTTGTTCGCAAATGAGACCTAGTGCCTGTTAGAGGATGGAAATATTTTATTCCAAGCAAAAAGATGTATTCTATATTTCACCAATCTTTCAATTTGTAACTAACAAAGATAAATACCAACAATCAATATAACATCAACATCCACTTTGTTAGATACCCATCAGTGTTATGCATGAATAAAATCATCACAATAACAACTATCTATCTATGCCTACTTTAAAAGCAAATCTCCAAGATAATAGACAATCTGTCACTCTGACTGAGTAAAGCAATAATCATTTCCCTAAGTTTCGTTGGAGCAACAGCTATTGTTTATTTGTTCACTTTTACACTCACAATAATAATAATGGGTATGGCTACTAACAGAGTAATCCCTCAAAACTTCAATGAGATATCTTTAAATAACCTACAGTGCACACTAGAGAAAGGATTAGTGATAGTGGCAATGTTGATACAATTTATTCCTTCATTGGCTCTTTCTCTGGCAGAACTTTATCTCAAAGGTAAATTGATTGCAGATATCAAACATGGGATTAAGTTATGGCCAGCCTTACCAATATTTTTTATTCAACTTGAAACTTGAACACAAACTTTATCAACCAAAAGCTATTGAGGAGCTATTGGAATTCAAAAATGCTAATTTAGTACTGTATCATCTTTATGATAAATTAGAGAAGTTGTTTCTATCTCCATTGAAAATTGGATAAACCAATTTTCCAAAGCCACTTCTGTCAATACAAGGCTTGCACGCACCAGCAGCACGGTGTGGAATAAAATTCAACTCAATGACTGCGTGAGGAATGGCCTCCTAGGAGTTCAATCATACATTGGTCTACAGTATAAACAATTTTATAGTTATATAAGCCTTTGACACAAAACATCTGGTATATCGAACAACAATGTATTTATAATCATGCATAAAATTAAAAACAACACCTTTGATATGCCATCATGTTAGAAAAATCCATACAAAGGGACGAGGGAATTATATAGGCAATTGAACCATTAAACCAATGGTTATTATATTTTCCTGTGGCAACTCAAAATTCTACTGTGACATACCCAATTTGTGTTGCTGTAGATTTATATGCTCACAAACTATAAAAATTGTAGATACCATAAAGGTCAATATCATGTAATTTATTTTCTTTATTTTGAAAAGTTGCAAAAACAAATAAACAAGGAGCAACTCAAAACTGACACAACAATCCTTTACCAACAATAACAATGTATTTAAATCTTGCAAATAAATATAAATACACAAAATTGAAAAATGAAAAGTAACTGTTGATTTTACCACATTTCTTATTGACCTTATAAAAAATGTCCAAATACTGAAAATATCCAATTACCACACTTACATGCAAGTCAGGAAGTAAATTTCCTCTTAGGTCCAGCTCCTCGAGTTCTGTCACATGCCATCAATACCAATCAAATGTAAAAGGCAAGTTCCTATTTAATGGAATCAGAATGAAAACTCTAAATAAATATTGAATAAAAAGAAAAATGAAAATGTTTATTTACTCAACTAGGAAGTCATATCAACTAAGGCAAACAATGAGAACATGGAGTCTTTGCTACATGCTTTCTGCTTTTGTTGAAAGGTGAATGGGTATCTGCACATAAGCGTAAATTTACCCTCTACAAAGCCCATTATGATTCTGTAAAACTTGCTACACTTCTTCGCACGGAAAAGGCATCATTCCAAAAGCAAAGAGCCTTTCTCGAGCTATGTGTGCAAGGAAGTTTGAAAGGCCTGTAATGAACTGGTTACTAGAGTGGGTTCAAGATATAACTTTTCCTAGATATAAGCCCTGCTATTCAAGACCTATTTCCTTTTTTGAATAAATGACAAATACAAAAAGCTAGATCCGTTCACTAAAGTTGAATGGCGTTTTTAAGAAAGTAGAATACTCTTCCTGATTAATTAAACTAGATTATCATCAGACTGTACACTATATTCTTCATTGGAGAGATCATGCATTCAAAGGCATCTTGCCATCCTAATATAATGTTGTTGGCAGGGCATTCCAGAATTCCCTTTAACGAGCCAATGGAGAGATCGTGATTCTTCGGTGAGGCTGTTTTTTGTATTTTCAATGTACAAACATAAAGAATGTGTTTGAGGGATAATCCTACTTAATGACGCATGCATGTTCGCTGCTGATGTTTATGACAGTAGCCTTCAAACCCTTTGAAGAATCATCATCAACCCTCACTTTGTGCACCTGTTCCTAACCCTCGGAATTTTTTAAACTAGATATTCAGGAATCTACTAGCAAAAATCCATGCAAATATTCAACCAGGAAAACATAAAGTGACAATATCCGTGAAATCGCATTGATCTTGATCTGAAGAAATGGCTTCAGGCTTTCCTCACAAGGTATAGTATGTGTCTGTCATGTCCCTGATTGAGAGGCCCTATCTGATGTTTTTGCAATAATAAATAAAGTATCCCTTGACATTAATAAGTCATAATATATTAAATAATTTGATAATATAAAATATTTTATTTTTCTATTAGAGGCCGACATGCATTTGGAATATTATTTTTCCTGTGTTGGTGGATTATTATTTTGTGTGGGCTGGCCTGTGTTAGTATTCTCACCATCAATTATTTAAGAGATGGAGTTCGTTTGTACACCATCTTGGAGAATCACAATTAGCTGCTACAACATGCAATCATATAAGACGCCAACCTCAGAGGCTTTACTAGGTAGGACACAACACCTACCTAGCTCATCTTTCTCCTGAGCGCCTACAAGAATACTCATGACCTGAGCATTCACTAAGGGTGAGGGAATAAGGAAGAACACAAGAAGAACATTTTGATCAAGAGACTGGAAAGTTGCATATTGCAGGAGGTCGCTCAGAAAGTGACAGCTATGCACAAAAGGGATCGTGCTTAGACTCAAGACGAAGACATCCATACAGAAGTAGGGAAGGCGCCCCTTCTTAGGTGCCCATTCGATCCTTCTAATTGCCCAGATCCATCAGCAACCGCAACCACAATGGATTCAAATTGTTGCCATTCAACTAGTCATAAGGGACCTGTTTAGCAGATTTTGGTAATTATACAATCTCTGATTTGAATGCATATGTGTAGCAAAGTTAGCCTCTGTAGAAACCCCTATTTTCTGAAACTGAAGTAAATACCTGATTAAAAAATCTTGAAATCTGAATCCATTATATTCTGGAATATTGCACTTTCAACAGTCTAACTCTGGCAATCAGTTTTGATTTTCTGCTATTACATATCTATAAACCAGTTGTTCTTTAGAATTAATTTAGGACTCAAAATTACAAGAACTAGGATTTTTATAGTGGTATCAGAGCCACCTTCCTGCCAACCTGTGGTTTGGTGATGTAAATCCATGAAAATAAGAAGCTATTGATCCAATGACATTATTTCCCCTATTCCGAGCCAAATAGCTACAAAGACAGGCCACAGAATCCCTAAAGGAAGACCGACAATCTAAAAAACCTGTTAAGGAAGTGGCTAGATGTCATGTCAAATATATGAACTTAAGGCCGGCAATACATCAAGATCTGTCCCTTGCTGATTATTTTGAGCTTAAAATGTTTGGACCAAGGAGAAGAAGATTTGGAAAGAAACCCAGCAAGGAAAGTTTCAGATTGGAATGATGGGATGAGAAAAGGTACAAATTTAAAGCTGTCAAAATCTTTCAATTAAGGCTGTCTGATTGAATTAGATTAGTATTTCTTTGTGATGATTATTTGAGACATTTGGATTGGATAAATCCAAAGGGAAGGGAAATTTATGATAGCATAAGACAAATAAGAAAAGAAGAGGAATATTCAACAGCAACAAGGGTGGAAACTCAAGTGGCGAGGGGTACAGAGGTTCACGTAGAGGCCAGGAATGAAGTGCAAATAGGGGAACAGAGAAAAATATCAGAATCTGAAGATGACATACTGGAGGATTCCTCAATGACAGAGGATAGTAATGTCCATGAAACATCAGCCCAAATTCTAGGAATGGACATAGTTGCATCATCTAGTGATTCACAGTATATGAGAATGATTGGTCTATGCAATACAATGCAAAATAATAGTTGTGTTGCCGTGATGTACTTTGTTTGAGATTGAGGGCCATAAAGAAGGGCTACAGGTTTATCTACAAAAAACCATCATTATGCACTACATCGAGGTGGGCCAGAAAACATTTACATTCCTTTGTTCCAGGATTGATAACTAAACTTAAAGTGATGAATGTGGAAGAGAGATGTTTATCTCAAGTAGTGTAGCTGAGTGGTGGAGCAGCGGTTCTCAGGTTGGTATGGGACCCTGGCTCAATTTGGGTATATAGGTGGGGATTGCTTGAGGACAAGCAAATCTTGGGACAGGACGATTGTGATGACCCTGTTTCCTTGCTGGGTCAGCCAGCCTAGTATTTAATAAATAAATAAATTATTAAATAGATAATAAATAAAATTATTAATAAACTATTAAATAATTGTTGCCTGGGCCGATTTGCATAGTCTAATATTTAATAAATAATATTTTTGGTGCTGAAGCTGTTGGACGGCCTATTTTATTCACTTTTCTTTAGCCAACCTGGATTTCCATCACCTATAAAGGAAGAGAGTGATATCAATTGAAGGCACCACGAAACTACAGAATTTGCTTTGAGCACGGTTTATTCTGCCTTGCACAAAATCCTCAGGTGGCATCCTTCATGTAGGATAATACCCTTGTCTGATCATCTCTAAGTAGAATTTGTTGTTTCATTGAAGAAACATAAGCATCTCCGGCCTGTATAGTGACAGGAGCAGCTGACTAATATAGCATTCTCAAGAAGTTTTCACAAGATAAATAAGATCATCACAGGATAAACAAGGAGATCAGTCGTTTCTGCCACCTGGGCAAACAGTGAGGCCACTCTGTAGTGCAGCAGTCCACAGCAGTTGTTGATGCGCCACTTCCAAGGTGCACAATCATCAATTGACTTTCCACCCACATGAAGCAACAACCTTTAGGAGTCGATAACAGTTAGTATAAGATCTTAAACAAGCACTGTCATATTCGCATCATTGGGGCCTGTAAGATGTCTATGGTCTAAGATAATTTATTTGTATGATCTGATTACTGTGCTTGGACAAACTCCTGGAAAATGAGCACAATGTTGATGATATTCTGAAACTGTGAAATGATATTTATCTGATATTACTATGCTTGGACAAACTCCTGGAAAATAATCTAATGTTAAATTCATTGTAAGTTTTCAATTTTTGAGTTTACATTCTGCAAACAGTTTGGGCAACAACAGTATCTAATAGAAATAAGAATTAAAATCTTTAGATCTCAAGATCTTTAGAGTGGTATCAGAGTCTTTGCTCTTGCCAGCCTGTGGGAAGTGTTATATTGCAAATTTATGGATAGCAACGAAGAAAATATGCAAGCAGTTATCAGGGTATATAGAGAATTTCAGTCCTTTATGAGAGATTCTATGGTAGAGGTAGCTCACATCCTAAGGGAGACAAATCAACAGTGGAATGCTGGTAGACTCAATCAGCCTTTTGTTGACGGAAGTAACTCAGATAATGTAACCCACCCAACAAGATATTCAGAACCAAATTTTTACAAAGAGAAGAGGCAGACCCTATGATGTCCCCATCCTATCCATGAAAAACCCAATCAAACATAAATACATGTTTTGTCCAGGCATGGCAGACCTAGGACACTTTCAAGTTAGTTCGAAGGTAGAAGCAAGAATTGTACATAGCATTTAGTATTTAAAAACAGTTAGACTTGTATATTCTTGGTGCAAGATGATAGCTCGCAGTAGGCAGAACCAGTTTCTAATATGGAAGACATCAATATGAAAGCTGAAGCAATATCATATCAAGGAAAATTGTCTTATCTATAAGACCTCATGATTTTATAGATAACATCTTCATGAAGCAGTAACTTGATGGATTAACGGTGATAGGAAGGATTGTTGAAAAGTACATTAGAAAACAAAGTGATCAATTATGAAATCCAAGGCATATCATATACTTCTCCACCAGGCTATTCATTTGTTAAGGATTGGAGTCAAGTTAACTAAGCCATATGAACATCCTTAACCAAGATCATCAACAGCCTTCCATTTCCATAATCACTGATCAAGAGGAATTGAATATCAGAGACAGCATATTGCATTAAGAAATCCATGTGTCTATGTTACCATAAGAGCAATTGATTACATCAAGCAAGTATAATTAACAGCAACCCTTATATATCGAAGTCTCCATGAGTTATTATATTGAACATGAAGAACAAGCAAAACAAACATTAATGCCATCATTATCGCCGCCAAAAGAAGTATAACAAAAGCTGTTAACTGATCACTGATTAGTTATCCTCATAAAGTGCAATTACCATGAAAAAGTCAAATATTCAAGTGGTGCAGTTTGTGAAGGATAATTAAGAGTTGCAACCATTCGTATTCATATCCCTTTGAGGCATATTAAAGGGATTACGACATCATTCCAAAGGCATACATAAACCAGTAATTCATTCAATCAGATTATTCCTTCAGATTCAAGTGGAAGTAATCCACTCTTGGTTAGAAAACCAGATTGCATGAACATAGAGATCCCAATCAGGAATAGTGATATATCATTGCATAAGCATTAAGCATTATATCTGAAACAGCAACAGTACATTTCAGATCGGCCATCCTTGGATCATCACCACTATACAGGATATCATATCAGACAAGCGATCAGATTAATCTTCAAGATCTTATCAGACCAATCAGCAGCAAAATCATTTGCATTAACCTAAAGGAAAGTATCAGAAACAGCATATACTTTCAGATCAGTATAGTCCATATCGCATTCACACAAAGGAAAGAGAAATCTGAAACAGAAAATACTTTCTCTTGCAGATCGGTCTAAAGCTATTCTAATTATACTACTTGCAAATCAGTAATATATGTGTGATCAACATTAGATCAATACGATCTTTTGATATCAGATCAAATACCCAACTAGAGTCATACTTCCAAGTTTCCAACTTCAATATATAATCATTGTTTGAAACACTTCCTATCATCGACATGATTGGATTGAGAAATTGTCACCAAGTTGCTTCTATTGATATTGAAAGGGGTTTGGTTATCAAATTCAGATTGAAGATATATTTATCAGATCATTCTTTGATAAGTAGGAGATATTTTCCACACCAAGTTGAATTGTGATATTGCTATCAAGATTTGACTGTATAGTTTTTGAGTCAAACTCATTGACCCATGTTTCACGAGTAGTGGTTCACAAGAACCCATCTCTCATGAGAATGAATGGAAAACTTAGCACTCATTGCATCTAGGTGATGCTCACAAAGGTGAAGCACCAGGACTTCCCAGGAGGTCACCCATCCCAATACTACTCCAGCTCAAGCGCGCTTAACTACTAGGTTTTCTCCATGGTTAAGTCCACTTTGCTTGCAACCCCATTTGCAAAACTTTCATCAAGTGTTGTGCCTTATGAATCATTCATTAGAAAGCCCCTTAAGCCAATCAGTTGATAAGTAGGAGATATTTTCCACAACCAGTTGAATTGTGATATTGCTATCAGGATTCAAATGTGTAGTTATTGAGTCAAACTCATTGACCCATGTTTCGCGAGTAGTGATTCACAATAACCCATCTCTCATGAGAATGAATCGAACACTTAGCAATCATTGCATCTAGGTGATGCCCACAGAGATGAAGTGTCAGTTTTCAGATCAGAAATGAAATAAGCAGAAATACAACAAAGAGCAATGAACACAGCAGATACCCTGGAAAACCCACCTCGAGGGAGAAAAACCCAGCAAAACATCTCTTATATATAGTATGAATAAGAGCAGAAATCCGTTTTACAAATCAGACCCTTCTCAAGGGCGAACTTGACACAATAAATGATAATAATCTCTTCTTGATACAACTGAATATAGATCTCCTTGAAATCTGATCTTCTAAAGATGACGATCGGCTGCAAAAAATGCGAACTTCTCCTTGAAGGTGTGAATCGAAATAAGTGTGAATTGATTATCTGAATGAAAGAACATCACCTTGTATATATACAAAACTGGGCGACTCTTCATCTAGGTCGGCCTCTTTTGAGAAATAAAAATAAAAATATAAAATAACATTTGCAATGAAGGTTGACTTGCCTTGTAAATTATTTATTAATTTAAATTCAGAAAAAACATATCCCGCCGCTATAAACATCAACATGAAGTACCAGGACTTCCCAGGAGGTCACCCATCCTATTACTATTCCAGCTCAAGCGCGCTTAACTACGGAGTTTCCTCCATGGTTAAGCCCACTTTTCTTGCAATACCATTTGCAAAACTTTCAGCAAGTGTTGTGCCTTATGAACCATTCATTAGAAAGCCCATTAAGCTCATCAATTGATAAGTAGGAAATATTTTCCACAGCAAATTGAATTCTGATATTGCTATCAAGATTCAACTGTGTAGTTTTTGAGTCAAATTCATTAACCCATGTTTCACGAGTAGTGGTTCACAAGAACCCATCTCTCACGAGAATGAATGGAACACTTAGTCTAAGTGTTCCATTCATTCTCATGAGAGATGAGTTCTTGTGAAGGTCAATGAGTTTGACTCAAGAACTACACAGTTGAATCTTGATAGCAACATCACAAAATCATTCTTTGTCAAATAACTCTTGCATAACATTGAAATAGCCAACATTTGTATTAATATATCTTTTCCTTGGGATACTATTATTACACCTATTTGCAAGTCGTATTAAATACAAATATTAGTAGATTCTCTAAGAGGGGCGGTGTTGTTGAATACGGATGTTCACAGAATTCCATTGAGGGGGAGAGATCCCATTCAACTTCCGATGCCTCTAGTGGAACAAATTCATTGAAAATAGTTGGTGATAGTACACGTTGCAGCCATGATAGAGTTGGAAAGGAGTTCGATAGGCATCAAAATCACTTGATTGGAGCGGAGAGGACTTCTTTTGTTGGCTCAATGAAGTGGCAGAAGGAGGCTGCAAAAATGGAAGATGGTTGGCAAGTTGTGAAGGGGAAGAGGGATAAGAAGGCAAGGAGAGAAGGAACCTTTCATATGCTCCTCCAATCACAGACTAAAGGGGGAGCAAATAAAAAAACTTAATTTTATGACCTATTATTAGGTCTTGGTATTATTGTGCCTTGCTTATCTAGGGAAGTGGCTCCCTATTTGTAGCCGCCCCTAGTTCAGGTTAGGAACAAAATCTCGGTTTCAATAAAATGGGTGCAGACCCCTTAGTCTACTTTTACCGATCAAAAAAAACAGTTAGCAGAAACAAGTCTCTTGAAATTTTAGAAATTAGGCAAAACCCTAAGAAATTGCATAAGGGGACCTTATAGTCACCAAACAAAATATGTTGAAAATCAGTGGAGGATCTAAAAAATTATGTCTTCTTTGTAAGGAGATAAACAATCAAAGTCTAGGTAAATCGAAATTTCCAAGAAGATCTATGAAGATATATTAATACTGCAGTAAAAATAGGCATTCAAAGAAGGGCAGATTTTGAAAGATTAACAAAGGTAGTGCACAAAACTTGCCCCTTCCATAGAAACAAAGACCTTCATTTAACAAGCAAGAAATGTACATATCACACCTTTAAGTGTGTAACCCCAAATTTTGAAATTTTTAAGTGCATAACCAAAAATCCTTATTCATAACTTCTTTTGCTCACTCTTTCCCTTCAAGGTCGGCATTTTATATCATTTTGAGAACCAGTAGACAATCCTACCAGCTAGATGGTACCAAATTTTGAAAAGTTCCCGACCTCACTGACTACACTAAATTGTTAATTGTCGGGGAGTCAGACTGATCCATGAACTATCACACCTTTCGGAACAATTGGAGAATGCGCCAACTTCCCCGACTGTACAGTAGCTGCCCCTTTCTATGAGATCTTGATTGTCGGTTAATCGGGGTCATCTTAAAAACTTTGTTTTAAGATACAAGTTCATGCCATGCATCGACTGTTTACCGCTATGGGGTAAAGAGAATTAATGCATAACAAAGAATGTAGTATAATGGAAATAACACAATATCGGAGAACTACCAATGCCTTCATTAATGCCAGATAAGTTCATACACATAATACCGATGCCTGATACCATCGAAAGAGTACAATATAAAGACCCGAGGAGGTGCGAGGGCAACCGTCGCGACCCATATAACTACCTATCCCTCGGTTACACTAACAACATTAACCACATAACATACTAACAATACGTTTTACCCGACAACATCGGCCCTCCGACTATATCAATTTGCACATCTTTCAAACCGCGATCTTTTCAAATCTTGAGAAAAGTACAGTTGTTAAATAGCAAGCGTGACGAAGTAAATTGCTGAGGTAATAACACAATTTTGGAAATGAAGAATTATTATTAGCCGCCACCAAAATTAAATCAGCTTTAAGGCTTTGCCTGCAAGGGAAAGGTGGGGGCGTTTTTCGAATTCAATCTTCCTCGTGACGACGGCTAAAAAAGGAGAATTTTCTCAAGATCGTGCTCCTGGCAAATGGTGAACTTATGTACGATGAGTCGGCGCCTGTTGTTCAACCTAACCTTAATTGGCCACAAAGGGAACAAGAAGACATTGTTTCTCAACTACTCTCAGTCACATGAAAGGAGAAACCTAGTTATGTTGAGTATCGAATGGTGACCTTCGTGTTGGACGAAGAAAGACGAGCCGAGCTTCATAACCTCTTCATGGAAATGCAGCTAGGAATCCTACACCCAAAGCAAGTTAACTTCTTTTCGTTCAAAAACGCGAGACACTTAAATCGTTTTTGGTATAATAGTGACAAATTCGGCTTTGGAACTGTCTTCTCATTTCATGTCCTTTTCTTGCTTTGTATTGGTCACTCTCAAAGACCATTATTTAAAGAAACAGTTTTGAAATGTATATATTCATATACAAGCTTTTTGAGATATAGAATAGGTGGATAGAGGGACTAAGGCAAAGAAAAGAAAAAGAGAAAATAGTTCTCAAAATTCTGGAATGTAACCATTTTGTACAAGGACATATTGAACTTTGTGTCACTCTATTTTTTGCATCTAAGTGATTTGAAAACATATATTTCAAAATTGTGTGTTTGTTTATATCTTGTTTAACTGGGAAATAGACTTTGAGTATTTTCAATTGTTCTTATGATGCCCTCCTTCAATATGGTTATACAAATGCTTATATTGGAAACTTTGAGTTCTAGGATATCTATTTGTCTGGAATTTAACTATTAAACCTCTCTTTGTTTATACGTTATATAGAGGAGGTGGACTTTGTGTCATTTTCCTGTTTTTCCTCTGTTAATGAATACATGAATCCATTTTCGCATCTGTAACATGTTTCTGCTCAGGTGTTGGTATGCCTTTTCTGCTTTCTGATTAAAAGCGTACCCTGAAAATTCAGAGGAAAGTTGTCTATTTGATGGCAACTTTTCCAACTATTGGTTTCAAGTTCGTCTTTATTCTTGGGTAACGGGGTCATTTTTAGGAATCATTTAGGACAAATTTTGAAACTAACAAATTTTTGGTGACTCTGCTGGGGAAACGAAAAGACTAGTGCTTTCTTGTTTTAAATACCTAAAGGTGCCTTCCCAAAAATGAAGGTTGGCAATTTTGTTTCATTATAAAGATCTCAAAAGAATTGTTCAGGGCCAGGCCAAGCAAGAAAATCAGTCCAACCCAAGAGACGGTCTACACCAATTTTTCAAGAAATACTAGTTGAAGATGACAAGGTACTTCAATCATTTTTTAATGCCTTCAAAGAAAGTATCTGTGAAGCTGAGAGATAAAGGTTACATTCATCTAAAGACCACAAATCTACATTATTGTTAAAAAGTGTGCATTGCAGATATTATCTGCTCGAGGACCTTGAACAGGAGATTCATCAATAGCAAGCTATGGTTGAAAGATTAAAGTTGCTAAAGGGAGAAACAGAAAAATGAAGAATTGGTATCTTATAACTTCTCAATACTTGGTGAGAAAAATCTTGTGCAAACATTCATTGCGCCTAATAACTTATCTGTCTAGTGGAACAATGACAATCAACAACGAAAAAGGAATCTGCGCCAAGATAAAGGTAAAGAGCATGAATCTTCCTTGACATGCATGCAAATGAGTCGAGTTGAGCAATCATTCAATTCTCCTAAAAAATAAGCATTACCAGATGAACACAAGATTGTTTTTATTCCTAATTGGTTCCTGGGGTTTCAAATGATGATTTCTGGTGTGGGATTGAAGATGGAAATGTCTACATTAATAAAGTTGGAATTGATGTGTTCATTTGCGACTCTGGTGATACGAAGGAAGGTATAAATGATGTTGTATTTATGCCTTCATTTCCATCTGAATCAGAAACATTTACTTTTGATATTAATGAAGGAAATCAAATGATAATTTCTGACAAGATTGCAAAGGAGTTTTTAAGTCATAGTTCGGAAATGGAAGCTTTTGTTAGCAATGATAAAGATGAAAAGGAGTTTGAAAATCTAGTTGATTTAGAAGAAATCAATCAATTAAATGTTTGTATGATACAGGCTGAATATTCATCATTTTGCTTTCCTAACAAAGAAGATAGGGAAAAAGAATCACAAAAGGAGGTAATGTGTTTAGAAGATGTCATGCAGATTCAAAAGTTTCCTTTTCAATTTCTTAGTTCACATGATGATGGTTTAATTAATAAAGATGAGATTGAAGAATAGGACGATTTGACAATGGAGTCTGATGAAGGTATTGCTGGCCTCCTTGGGTAAACTAGATAATTACAGAAGTAAATGCACAGAACATTATAAGAATAAAGCCAGAGAAAAGTTCTATTAATTCATCCGTAGACACAATGATTACAATACTATACTTTTCTGTTCATACCAAGATGATTACCCGAAGGTAGTACATAGAATATAAAGGACCGAAGGGGTGCGACGGTTCCCAACGCACCGACATATTCCCAACGACATACAGGACATTATTCCCAACAACAGGTATGGGCAAAATGCATTATACTCTTGGTAATGATTTTATTTGTGTGAAAAGAGATAAATCATCTCTATCAAATTTGATCTCATGCTTGAAGAATGTAATATTCAAGAATTAAAATCAGTAGTCACATGTGTAGAGATTGATCCATCCAACAATTTGAAGGAAGAATGCTTGGTTTCTAATATCCTCTTTCTATGTTCTGATAAAATCAATGCAATCAAAATTAAAGTTAAGCCAGATTATCTTGCAGATGTCATGCATGAAGCCAAAGAGGAAGAAGACTATGGTTCAGAAACCTGTGATGAAGAGTGGCTATTTGGGCATGAGTACATTTACAAAAAAAAATTGCATTCCAATAGTCTAAAATTTGTCATTGAAGCAATCTTTGAGTGGCAGTTGATTTCAGTCATACCATATAGCCACAACGGCACAACCCCTTGTTCCACAGAGCGTCATATTTCTCCCAGACCATCGATGGTTTCACATGAGCAACTTGAAGAAGGTAAGGGCTTCTTGCCTTGTCCTCTTGTAAATAAATTTTTGGCTTGAGTTTGTTTTCCAGTTTTGGCTTGTGCCCAGTTACCCTTTGCAAGCAGCCCCCTATATTATGCCACATGACTCTATGGCCCAATGGATTTCAGCACCTACCTACTCCTCTATTTGTGTACCAGAGATGTTCTAGATTCTCAATGTCCTGTCTACTCCTTGTCCCCAATCAGAGCCTATTGTTACCCCAAATTTTGAAATTTCTAAGTGCAAAACTAAAAATCCTTCTTCGGCTCGCTCTTTCCCTTCATGGTCAGCATTTTATATAATTCTAAGAACCAGTCAACAATCCTACCAACTAAATGGTACCAAAGTTTGCAAAGTTCCCGACCTCACCGACTACACTAAGTCGTCGGCTATCGAGGAGTGAGACAGATCCACGAACTTCCATACCTTTCAGAACAATTGGAGAATGCGCTGACTTCCTCGACTGCACAATATCTGCCCCCTTCCATGGGAAATTGATTGTCAGTTAGTTGGGGTCATCTTGAAACCTTTGTTTCAAGATACAAATTCATGCCATGCGCCAACCCCCTGACTGTATCAATTTGCACATCTTTTGAAGCGCAATCTTTTCAAATCCTGAGAAAAGTACAGCTCTTAAATGGTAAGCGTGACTAAGTAAATTGCTGAGGTAATAACACGATTTCGAAAATGAAGTATTATTATTAGCCACCGCCAGAATTAAATAAGCTTTAAAGCTCTGCCTACAAGGGAAAGGTGGCGGTGTTTTTCGAATTCAATCTTCACCATGAGGAGAATTTTCTCAGGATGGTGCTCCCAGCAAATGGTGAACTTTTGTACGATGAGTTGGTGCATGTTGTTCAACCTGACCTAAACTGGCCTCAGAGGGAACAAGAAGACATTGTTTCTCAGCTACTCTCGATTGCATGGAAGGAGAAAACTAGTTACACTGAGTATCAAGGGTGACCTTCGTGTTGGAAGAAGAAAGACAAATCGAGCTTCATAACCTCTTCATGGAAATACGGCTTGATGCAGCTAGGAATCTTGCACCTAGAGTAGGTTAACTTCTTTTTGTTCGAAAACTTGAGGCACTTAAATCGTTTTTAGTATAATAGTGACAAATTCGGCTCTGGAACTGTCTTTCCATTTTATGTCCTTTTCTTGTTTCGTATCAGTCACTCTCAAAGACCATTATTTAAAGAAATGGTTTTGAAATGTATATATACATATATATGTTTTTTGAGATATAGAATAGGTGGATAGAGGAACTAATGCAAAGAAAAGAAAAAGAGAAAATAGTTCTCAAAATTCTAGAATGTAGCCATTTTGTACAGGGGACATATTGAGCTTTGTGTCACTCTGTTTTTGGCATTTAAGAGATTTGAAAACATATATTTCAAAACTGTGCGTTTGTTTATATCTTCTTTAACTGCAAAATAGAGTTTGAGTTATTTTAATTTGTTCTTATGATGCCCTCTCATTCAATATGGTTATACAAATGCTTATATTGGAAACTTTGAGTTCTGGGATATCTATTAGTCTGAAATTGAACTATTAAACCTCTCTTTGTTTAGATGTTATATTGAGGAGGTGTTTTGGTATGCCTTTTCTGTTTTTTGGTTAAAAGCGTACCCAAAAAAACCCCAATTACATCATAAGAGGGAGTAGTACCTCTAAAATTCAAAGGAAAGTTGTCAATTTAATGGCAACTTTTTCAATTGTTGGTTTTAAGTTCATCTTTAATCTTGGGTAAAGGAGTCATTTTTAGGAATCATTTTAGGACAAATTTTGAAACTAACAAAGAGTGACACTCATGTCATGATGCATTCAATGTTCATTAACCGGCTTGTGTACTTGATTTCATATGACTTGTCATGTTACCCCCACAATTTGAATCCCTGATTATGTCATTCCTACCTCTTTTACGTCATGACAACGCAGTGACTCAATTTTGTGAAGTCTCTAGAGAGACAAAATTGAGAGATTCATACATTAAGAAACTAATATTATCGTTACAAATGACAGTTGTATATCAAGTGACAAGTAATTTAAAGGAACCAATATCAATTTTATATTCAACCAATAATGACAATAACAGCAAGACAACAAGAGCCTGCCTATGGAGCCATAAGAAGATTCAATTCTTAGTCTTAGATGGGCACATACGATGAAGTGTAGAAGACAAAAGGACAATAAATAAGTTGGCAATAAAGTATCATAATAGAGAACAACCATAGAGTACATTAACATTCCATAATAGTGATTACTGTGCTTTGAATAAAAGTCACTGGGTATCATGCATTATGGAGACTCCACTAATTGTTTGTGGTGCAACTCAAAACAGAGTTATGAGATATCTATGAAGGCATGAAGTAGAAATACCAAGTGATATTACAGATGAATGTTTGAATAAGGATTGGCATTATTCGATATCCATTACAATCCAACGGGAATCTTACGATTAGGAAACGATACGAGCCAGGAGAAATATGAAGTTGACCCAAATAATATTATTGTCGCATAATCAAGGTATCAAATCTATCGAGCAATGTAGAAGACTGGAGAAGATCGAAGTTGATAGCGCATCAATGGGTTTAGGCATTAATCCCGCATCACCACCCTTATCAACTATTGTAAATTATATGTTCAACAACAGCTATAAAGAGAGACTAAGCTTGTGGTTCTTCAGATATTAACATTAAACTGGTTTAGTTATAAGTTAATACAATGTTATGGCATACGATTCAAATAGTGATTATAAAATGGCAATTGGTTATGGAAGGGTGTGAAGGGGAGCAATCTAGGAAGGCACATGTCTCTCAATACAAAGAGATGCCACCGACCCGTTCTTCAAAATATATATTGAGAACCGGTTCCATTCTACGAAGGGGCAGTGAATAAGGAAAATAGACAACAATCAGTAGAAAGAAAAAAAATATATAAAAAGGAATGATAAAGAATAGTTTCAGACTATCCATACTTGGTACGACTATGTCATGAGCCTTAATTAAGGTATAAATAACAAAAATATACTTCTAAATGCATGGTTCAAATATTGTGTTGACTATAAATACGTAAACTTTTATTTAATAACAATAACACTAATCACATTAATTAATAATGTTACTCAAATCAGTAATATTTGATTAAAAATATAATTATATTATTAATCAATATAATGTTGATAATATTGTCCAATATTAATAATATTACTCAAATCAAATTTGATTAAGAATATTATTATATTAATCAATATAATGTACTATAAGTTATCAATCAATATATATTTAATATTAATATTAAATCCATATTAATTAATGGTATCAATCAATATATAAACAATGTAATATAATTAATAACAATATTAATATATATATAATCCATACTTGATCGACTCCAATAATAAGTCAATATTACTTAGTCGACTTAATCAGAACATAGTCGAGCAATGGTAACATATCAATGTATTAATAATGATCATAGATCAATCGATGTATTAAGTCGATGTAGCAACATAATAAAACCGTCGACTATGAAATGTCCGCAATAGGGGGAGAAGTATGGTCATGACCTGTGACCCTCAACTTGGACAAACGTATAAGTATGGTTTGGAACATATGGGAGTAGGGGAATTTGGAGTATCAATCACAAAGCAGTCGTCAAGATTGAGTTATGTACTGGTTGTTCACCTCTTAATAAAAGATTGCAAAGGATACAAAATCATAAACAATCAGCATGAGGAGATTATATATGTTATATTGAAAAGAGATTACAAGGAAAGTTATAAATGTGAAATACGTGAATATTGATGGGAAGAGCATATGAACGTTAATAGAATTAATAATCCGATAAAATGGAGGAAGGAATAGAATCGATTTGGATGGTCAAAAGAATACAAAGATACCACCCGATACTACTCTATGAAATATCATTCAACAGCAATAGATTGAAACTGAGATGTTTGGGAAAGAGATATATCCCTGATCATTTTGTGATAAGATTGGACTGTGAAAGGATCATATATATACACACACAAGGGATTGGATACATATACATCTATCTAAATTATATATCTGCACGTTAGAATTTATATATATATAATAACTATTATATGTATATATAAATATACATAGAGATATTATATATCTAGATTATATATATCAAGAGTATATATATTTGGAATTATGTAATTCAAATAATTTCATTTATTTGGAATATAAGAATTACTATATATATTTATATATATAATTAATATACATTAATAAGAATGAAACTTGAATTATACATGTTTATCAATATATTCGTAATACGTGAAATAATAATATATACTCAGCTAATTCTTTAATCCCTCACTAATATGACCAAGCGGGTAGGGAGTTTGTGAAGGGGGAGGAGTAATCCAGTCACATTGAGGCAGAGATTCCCAAAACAGGCTTCGTTCATGAGGGAGCCTCCTGTAGACTGTTACCATACCTAAGCACGGTAATTCTACCATCCGCCTTAGGGTTAGTGATTAGGAGCCTGTAGAGGATTAAGGAATTGAGACTTAAGTATGTATTGTTTCTACATATGAGTTAAATGCATAATGACATATGATAATTATTTGGGAACCGGCAGTCTCCTAGTATGAAATATTACAAGTTGTCATCCTCAAATGCAAGTCAAACCCTAATTGGGAATTTTAGAAAAAATCAAGTAAGGGTCCAAAAAGGGATCATTACGGAGTATCATTTGATACCAATATTAGATAGCACGTATTTCAGTGATTATGTTTCTTTGGACTTTGCATTATAGAGATTTAAATTATAATGAGTGATCATATATATAGACATTCCTTTAGACTTATATGCATTTATATATTAATGATTTAATGTGAATTCTATAATTATCTTATTTAGCAATGATAGGTATATTGCTGATGTAATGACATAATACAAAAACTATGTATAAGACATTATATATATTTCCCAATGGCTGTGATTAATCATGGTAAGGAAAGTGAAGTAATCATGATTAGGAACAGCGATGAGGCCACCTTCTAAGCACGCCACCCCATGGTTGTGATTGAGAAGGCACCTTGTTGTGAATGGTCCTCACAATCCCTACCATGGTGAATGGGTGTTCAATCATTAGAAGCAAGTTAGGAATGCCAAGATGGAGGAGAACGGAAATAGGACCCCACACTAGGTAGCCCACCTCATATGCATTGCAAAGGCCACATGAGGCCAAGGGAGAACAATGTATCTACTCTTGGGCCTAGCGTAGGAGGTTTCTGGGGCACCTCATCAAGTCGCCCTAACTTATCACTTCTATGGTTAGGTCATCTTCAACAATCTATCTAATTGACTTGGCAAATATAAAAAATTTATTGGAGATGTTGTCTTTTTAGGAGACAACTCGAAACATAATATCATGATCAAGGGAAGAGTCAAGATGATGTTTAATGATGAAAGGGTTGAAATGTTCCCTAAGATTTTGAATATTCCAAGGTTGTCAAGAAATCTGATATTTGTAAGAAAAATGAGTGATGTATACACATGAATGTAATATTTAACAAAGATAGATGCAAGATGGTTCAAGGACCATTGGTTTTCGCAAGAGGAGTTTGCTCTAGAACAATATTCAAGCTTTTGGCAAGCACTATGAGTGATAATGCTAATAGCTCTATTGCTCCCAACATTCCTGAGGACACGTCCCTAGAGTTAATCTCTTGTTTTGGGAAACAAGGATGCCCCAAGGTAGTGCGATGGGTATGAAATGTCCTATCGTCTCCATGGACAGCACCCCTATATGGGCCCATCCCAAGAGATGGAAATGTAGGCAAGGAATGACCTTAAGGATGTTCCCCAATGCGAGGAATGTCAAGGAACAACATGACATCCCCAAGGCAATTAAGGAAGCGTAGACATCCCTCAATTATCTCATAGATGGCAGGGTATCCTCACCATGAAAAACACAATCAAGAACTTGAAAACTTAAAATTAAAAAAACTATACCTAAAATCTTAATTCTAAACCTAAAGGGGAAGCCCACCAAGGGCCCATGTTGATGTTTTATGCCAAAAATGTGTTGATTTTATTGTAGCTATGGTCGGAATCCACAGGCCGACATAGTTAACATAAAGGTTGTGATTATATTATCATTGTGATAATATTATTATATAATTATATTGATAAATATAATTATTAATAATAT
This sequence comes from Thuja plicata, assembly GCA_018584345.1. NCBI lineage: Eukaryota > Viridiplantae > Streptophyta > Pinopsida > Cupressales > Cupressaceae > Thuja > Thuja plicata. The sequence goes on from MU226145.1 coordinate 1,056,013, forward strand.
ATAATATATATTGATATTAATATTATATTATATTAATATAATTATTTCATATATAATTATATTAATATATATTATTAAAAGAGGCGCCTCTTGTATATATATTATGAGATGTGTGATCTCATTCTAAAAACAACAATTGAATAAAAATATGCAGATCAATATATCAGAGTGCTCGGGGGAGACGAATATATCGTCTATGGTTAAGAGGGCAATAAGTGTTATTGCCCGTGGATAATCGAACACACTAGAAAGTTCAACATGGTATCAGAGCGAAGCCTAGGAATAAAGATGTTGAAGATTATTTCTGGACAGAGCTTTATCTATGCCTAGTGCATCCAATAGCAAAATTCGCAAATGATACTTCTATGGGTGATGGGGCTGTATATTTTTTAGCAGGTCGTACAAGGAAGACCTTCGAGTCTGATACGATGATAATGCTCTTATTGAATCGAAATTGTAGGAAGACCTTGATATTCAACACACGAGTAATCGGGAGATTAGTATACTGCATTTCTATGTGCGTAGTGAGTCGGATGACATCCTCGGTGATTCTTTGCATGAGAATGCATTAAGGTTGCAGCAATTACGAATCAAAGGAACTCGACTTGCTATCGCAAGAGAGTCACAGAAGCACTTGTCTAATACACACCGGTCATAGAGATTAAGGAGAGTCGTCAGTCTGATTATATTCTGGACTCTTAGAAACACTAGTATCATCGTAATTGATCTGTAATTCACTCATTCAGCTAGGTGCATATTTTGGAGGCATCGACACCCAGCTTGATATTTCTACTGAACATCGTGACTATAATGGAGGCTTCTATGGATGAGTAATTATGTGGATTCCTTTGGGAAAGGCTTTTCATCGTTCACCGTGCTTAAGCTATTATAGTGTGTACGTGTTTGGCCAGTATATTCCTGGATTGCAAGATAGAAAAGACACTTAGTCGGTATTATTTCCTTGCATAAGTGTGTAAGACAAAGGGGGGTAATTGGTGATATGCATATTAGCGCGGAGATGATTATCGTCAGGACTGGGTGGAACAGCGATGAATACATAAATCGTTGTGGACAGAAATATTTGAAGAACATTCACGAGATACAATATAATATTTCATGTTTGATACTAGAGGTTTACGATAGTGGCATTCGTGACAGTAGATTTTCGAGTTCATTGTTATTCTGGGTTCATTTCCACTATCAGGAAGATTAATGGTGATATGGCTCTAGTTGAATGTACTCTTAAGCATATGATGAGTTTGGACTCCTGCAATATTTATCATTTGGTGCGATAGTAATCTCCATTCACGGGAGAGAATAAGTCAATAATGGATAGAGACCATCGAATATGAGTTACGATCCCACTGATACTCCAAATTAGAATATGTTGGTGTCAATATGAGCAGCATATATTCATCAGCAAGGCTGTGAACTTCTCCTAGCAAATATCAGTGTGATATATATTAAGCATATACTAGTCTCATTCATTAATCGTAAATCTGTCAAGCGCTTTCACCTCATAATTCTCCGTCTCAGAGAAATATGCATTAAAGAGCAACATCTCTCAAGGGCTTTCAACTCATATTTCTCTGTCTTAGAGAAAAATGCGTTAAAGAGCAACATCTATCAAGGGCTTTCACCTTATATTTCTCTGAGACCAGAGAAATATGCATTAAAGAGCAACATCTCTCAAGGGCTTTTACCTCATATTTCTCTGTCTCAAAGAAATATGCATTTTAGCACATAGTAAGGGGCACTGATGTTGAGACTCCCTCTCAGCAAGGGCAATATTTTCCACAACACCAAGCTTGTCTCATAAATGTGCAAATTTCACAATGAATCACAAAATTCTCATTTGCATGTAAAGCCACAATCTCTTCGACCTGCAACTTGGCTACTACCACAAGTGGCTTTTCACCAACTTCTCAAGATAGCTGTCCAGAACCATCGGGCTCCTCATTGGGGAGCTGCAGCAGCGTAGTAGAGATCTCAACCTCAACTGTCAACACGAGCATCTGCATGACAGACTCAGATTCCTCATCCTTCCCACCTAATCCACAGTTCTGGACGGAATGGGCAGCAGAATAAGCAGCAGTGTCCTTTCAAGAGACTTTTGAAACAAGAACACTACACCAACATCAGCAATTCAAAGAACAGAACCAACACAATACTTTTCACGGCAAGTTTGTACACTCAGCAAGTGCTTTCACAGAAGTTTCAATAACCTATATGCACTCTCAGTAGCAAGCTCGATGGCCTGAAGCATATACAAAATGATGAGCATGTACCAACGCTCTTCAAATATTCGGCCCAGTATTGCTCATGAAATATTTTATCATACCATAGTCTATTCAAATGTATTTGACGTATATATTTCGCTTCACCATCATTATCTCATTCCAACCGTCGTACTTTAACACCCACTCTCCCGGTTGAAACCTGTTCAGTTTTAAGTGCTTATCGTGCCATGCTTTCCGCCTGTTCTGTGTCACCTCCGTGGCCCACTATGCCAACAGTCGCTTCTCTTCCAACTTGTTCAGATTATGTAACCGTTCCCTCAGGCTTGCCATATCACCTAACTTATTTTCTAATGCAATCCGTAGGCTCGGTATCATGAATTCTGCTGGTACGACGGCCTCCTGTCCAAACATCAACTGAAATGGTGTATGCCCCGTAGTCACCTTATATGCTGTGCGGTACGCCCAAAAGGCAGAAGGTAGCTTTTCTTCCCAGTCTTCGCCTTCGACCGCACATGACTTGTAGATAATTGCCACCAGGACTTTGTTCGTGGCTTCTGCTTGACCGTTGGCTCTCGGATAGTACGGGCTCGAGAACGAGTGATAAATTTTGAATTCAGTAGTGAGCAATCGGATTACATGGTTAACAAAGTGTCCTCCCCGATCACTCGTCAACTGCAGTGGAATTCCGTACCTTGTAATAATCTGTTCATACAGGAACCTTGCTGTG
>MU226145.1:1063443-1090888 GCA_018584345.1 Thuja plicata
CCCTCGGCGTATGCAGGTTCAGAAACTCTTCCCTCGCTTCTTCCACCAACTCCCGGCGCTGTCGGGTTTCCTCCAACAATTCTTCTGTGCTACGGCGTCCGTCGGCAATTTGCTGAAATCTCCGTCTACGTTCGGCCTGTTGTGCGGAAATTAAAATTTCGTGCGCAGTGCGTATTTCATCCTTCTCCTGTAGCTTCTTCTTATTTTTATTCAGCTGATTCGGCATTAGTCCTCATTCTGCCCGCTTTGGTTGCATCGATCCAGGTCCATCGGGCAGCGGCACCAAATGTTTACCGTATAGGTAAATGAATTAACAAATAATAGATGTGAATAGCAGAACTCCTTATATTATTCGCATATGCCAAAGACATTACATTATGCTTAAGATGATGATTACAATGACCCCGAAGGGTGTACTTATACTAATCCTGGAGGCCTTCCGGAAAGTTCCCGAATGTCCTGTCGGCTACATGACACTATTCTACCCGTCGGTTGATACAAGCCAACTACACCCCTAGGGCTCGGTTGCAGTTAGCTTCAATATGCACCGCCTACTTGGGGACTTCTCCTAAACCAATTGACTTACCCACCAAAAATAACACCTTCTCCAACCTCTAATTCCATTCCTCACTTTCCAATCTGTGCATTCTTACTAGCTCACTCCCAACTTAAATATGATTGTTTCAAAAAATCCACTGCACACAAAGTCAAACCTACACAAAAGACTGATCTGAGTGTTCTTGACGTCCTCAATGAAATTGGAGAGGCAATCTGCAACCAAAGCAAATAGAATTGCAAAGCCTAAACACACAATCCTTTTATGGAGACAAAACTTCTTCAACTCCTTGATGTTGTAGGCAAGCACAAATAAATGATAGATTCAGTGAGCAACAGCATTTACCAGCTAAATGTGATCATCAATAACCACAAACATACTCTTTAAGCTATCGTTTCCTTGCTATTGTCTACTGCTAATCAAGCAAACAAAATTACCAAAAGTCATAATCTGCAGCTCATCCTAAGCCACAAGACTCACTGAGGTGAGAGCTCCAACAAGAAGTAAACTGGCAAGCACCACCTACTGAACCTTCTATGACCATCAACACATGGATAGCTGTTCTTGAAGGCAGCTATTTCACTTCCCACATGGCTATCACTTTCATAGCTTGCTCTATTTCTCGTTAAGTTTCAGCCAATTGTCTCTTTTGTCTGTATATATTAACAAGCTGGACCCTGGAATGTTATCCATCCCTACTAAACAGCAATTTTGTAAAACTCAGCTCTCATCTTTCCACAGTAATTTTCTATAACTCAGCTATAAAAACATAGAATATATAGGTATGCTCAGTTGATTTTTATAATATTCAAAATACAGGCAGGATTACAAATCTGCCCCCTTCGTATGTAACGTTTCTCATTTTAGTATACTTTTATTTTGATCAAAAAACGTAAACTAATACTGAAACGATAATGTTTTGTGCCAATTTAAAATCAAAACTCTATACAAAATGAAAAACAAAAACTGCAAAAGGCTAGTGAAGGAAATGGACAAGACTACAGCCTGGTTATAAAAGCTAGTAACAAATTACTTTATAAAGAGTTGAACTCTACCTATATTATGTTTTTTATGTATTTCAAAGTAAACTTTCTCAAATAACATATGTCAATCATTGTAGTAGGTCTAAACTGCAAAAGGCTAGTGAAGGAAATGGAGAATACAACGCCTGGTTATTAAAGCCAGTAACAGATTATGAAGAATTGAATTCTAGCTTGACGTTTTTTATGATTTCAAAGTAAACTTGACATGTTTTTTATGATTTCAAAGTAAACTTTCTCAAATAAGATATGTTACTCATTTTACATGTACAAGGTCTAGCGTCATTATTTCAAAACACAAAGAATAAGATATAGCAAATGCAGCTCTAGTGCTAATAGCCTTGGAAAACATGTAACAAGAAAGGAATACTAAAATTTGTTATAAACTATACAATTGTGAATGTTTTAGCTTGAGGAATATAAAAAATAATTCAGCACAGACACTAGAAAGGAAAGCAATACTTATTATAAGAAAACCAAATACACAAACCAATCTTGACCACAATTATGGGCTGTGGAAATATCATCTCTTATGAACATATGAATTTAAACACTATTCCCATGTTCTTTGTCTACTATATTTTTTAAGGTTATCATGAAACCATTCAAAGGCAAACAAGAAATGTTTATAACTAATAAGAGATTTAAAAGTAGAATTTTAGTTTATTACTTGGCAAATGACCAGAATTCTCCTGCATAGATCCAGCTGAACTGACTCCAGTGTACTCAAGAGATACATGGAACAAATTCTCTAGATGCATCTGCCACTCTTGAATTTTACTTACTCCAACATGCTCAATTGACACGCGCTTTTTACTTGCTGACAGAACATACATTTCATCTGCCACATCAAGCATTAAATAAGAATGAAATTAACATAAGAAGATCTTACCTTACTTGCCACATATATTATCGATTCCTGTGAATTTAGAAACATAAAATTAAAATTCCAACACATCAAGAGGGAAATTTGCCAATCACACAAATAAAAGTTGACAATCTGTAACATTTTTATGGACAATAGAAGAACCATTTTTTATTCATGCAAATTCTCCATATTTTACCAGGTCGCAACCAAATTATGAACCTGAAGCAAGCTTTGCAATAAAATGAAATCAAAGACAAGGGGCTCCTTAAAGATCAAATGGGAATCATTTCTAATGATATGTCACAGCTTGACCTGGGGCCCAAAATATTCATGCATTTACCTTGAAACAGAAAAATCTTGTCAATCAAATCTTCAAGATGATAACTCTAGGAATAGAATCGCATTTTCACCAAGGAATTCTACATAAATTTATATTGTAAGATATCACAAGTTTCAAATTACATACCTTTCTTATCACACATAACAATTGACATTTTATCGTGAAAACAATTTGCTATAAAACTTGTTGACTGTGACAAGTGACAACGTCAAGGACACACAAACAGAATCAAACTTTTGTATTTAATACACAACCACCCCAAGTCAGTATAGAGATCACAACTTAAGAATACAATAGAACGATTTCATTAATTGTAAATATATTTTTACAAATTCATTAATCTATACTTGTTTGAATTGTTTTGATGTATTTTTGTTAGAAGAATTTTAGATATGTAACATCTCTGGGCACAAGCTAGCCATGTAAATAATTCACCAAATTTTTGGTACTAAATCTCATAAAGATTGAGAGTACTCACTGTCAAGAGTCAGCACCACCAAATGTAGATTTATCATGTAGCTTGGAAATTGTGGGCTCACTTGAGGATTCTGAGTAATTGATTAGGGCCTAAGCCATTTGATTGACGCAAAGATAAGTCCTTTGCGCCAAGCATTAGATGATTAGGATTTGATCCTGTGCAAATAAAAGACAAGGTTGTAATCACGAGATAGAAAACACTTTGTGAATTTTAAAGGGGCCTCAGCTTTGATAGTTTACATGCACAGACATTTGAAAGAAAGCGAAAATATAGATGCGAGCAAGAGCTTCAAGCCCACAAATCTGTTAAGTAATTTCACTAAAGCCTACAGAGAGGATAAAGTAATTGGACACTGCATTGTTTGTGCAGTATAAGTTGAAATGTCCACAAGCTCAAAAAAATGAATATATCTATTTCAAAAAAGACTGCAACAACTAAGACAAATGTATTCCAACATGTTATCTACCAAACAGAATGCACCATTGCACTAGAAAATACTAGTGCAGTAAAATTGAATCGAATATTTCGACAAGTCAGGTTCTAAGTCAAAGTACATTAATCAAAATAAACAGTTATACGACAATGTAATCCAGTGTAAAGTTTAGACAGTAAGTGTAAAGCACCACAGGAGTCAAATTACGTGCTAAAGTGGCAAGGTATCAAATAAGCAAGATGCGCACATACAAAGAAATAAACCAAACAACTAAGCACAAACCTGCACACGTGACAAAGAAAAGCAAACATGAAAAGTAGAACATTATACCAACCTCAGTCCAAACACACGATCCAGAGGCATCTAAAGCGTTACTCTGGTGTAGACAAGTCTAAAACAACGCAGGAGTCAAATTATGAGCAAAAGTGATTAAGTACCAAACAAGTAAGATGCACACATATGAAGCAATAAACCAAGCAATTAAGCACAAACCTGCACAAATGACAAAGAAAAGCAAACATGAAATGTGTGACTCTACCAACTTTAATCCAAACGCAAGGTGCAGAGGCATAAAAGTATTAATGAACTAAAAATAGCACAAAAACACCTCTGAGGAAACCACGATTATGGAGGATATCACAGATTCACATCACATGTGACAGCATTTGACTAGTGTCTCAACTGAGCCTAAAAGAGAATCAAGCAGCTAAAATGAAACAGGCTTTGCATTGTGAATGTTATTTAAAGGTCAAGTATATTAACCAAGGTAGTCTCAGCAAGAAAGAAAATCACCAAAACATCTAATATAAAGGAAAGGATCGCTAGATACGGCAAATCAATAACCACTGAGAAGAAAATCTGTGATCCAGCATTGGTGTCACACAGAAGGAAGGAGAAAGAAAATCAAGAACTTGAATAGCTGTGGATCATCATCTACACAAAAATCTTCAACTGGACCTTGCTAAGTGAGACATCTGAAACAAAGAACTAGCACCCAATTTAGAATAAATGTTGACATAAAAGAGAGAAACAGAAGAGCAGAACAAAGAACAGACATAGAAAAAGTGGGCAGAAATCATAATCGTGTGAATGGATGAATATGTGATAGCAGTTGATCATGTGCTAGATTTCGGTAAGGCAAAATTAAAATAGTTTGCAAACCAGAAGCAAAGAAAGATTTGCACAAAGGAAAAAACCTTTGAGTAAATGAAGTGCAGATATTGATCTTTGCCTCTGATAGGACACAATAGTTGAAACCACATTGGACAAACCTTACAGGCATCAAGAGGATAGAATAATCAAGGTAGTCAAGACCCCACATACTGCGTCAGCACAAAATCTGACCTTGTCTCTGGGATGAATAGCTACTAGGAAAAAACTCCACTTTAAATTCCATGAGTGAAGATATAAGCCTATATTTGGCTGGAGATAACTCCCAAACATTGAGATTCTTAAATCTTATCATTGTACAGAGTTCACATAATCAGACTCAGAAGACCAATATTTCCAACTTGGCAAAAACTCAGCAACTTAAAAAAAACACTAAATTTCTTAAAAAACAGTCAATGCAAAATACAGTTATTAAATTTATCGGAGTCTATGAAATGTTGGGGATGTGTTTTCAGCTAGAGCTGGATAAAAATAGAGTAAAAAACTGCATCATCATGTAAATACAACAACAGATACTATTTTTTTTCTATTAAGATAGTTTACAAAGCTAAATTAACAAAAGATTGATAGACTAAAGCAGACTCAAAAAATAACTAAGTCTGAGCAACGGACCACTACTCAGTCATTTCACTATGACTGGCTATACCGACAGTATATCACATATTACATTTTACAGAGGATTAAACATATAAGTTCCTGACTCAAAATACAAAATAAATACTTTACATAACATAAACCAGCTAATCCCAAGGTCCAATGACACTGTTACTGCATTCTGCCTTATCAAAATCATATGCAGGAGCAGGAGCACTAGGGTTTCGGGAGCTAGAGAAGGAAACGCAGATGGTGATGGGGATGAGGATGCGAACAAGGATGTTGTGGCTGAAACGGCTTGGGCTCTGTTCATTCCTATTATGGGAACGTTGTTCAGATGAAGTGCTGCTTACTGTTCAGTGAGAGTTGGTGCCACTAAAGTTGTTGGGGACCCTGTAGATAATGATGTGACTGCGGCTGGTGTAGCTTTGCTTTGATGGGGGCTTAGTGTGCCTGATGTGACCAAATTTGGCCTTTTCTCCTATGCTTTACACTTTGCTCCTTGTTGTGGGTGGAGTTTGGATGTTTTTTATTTTGGCACAGCGACTTCTAAGCTTGCTGTGGTAGGCTGTAATGTCCCCTCCTTGAAATAAGATTTAATAACATTAAAAATAATTAATAATTAAATAAATATATAATTCCTTATTCAATATAATTATTTAAGTAAATACACTACTCAGTGTTATTAATAATAATGAATAAATATAATGTATCAATCAATAATATAATGATAAAATAATTCAACAAATAGATAATAATAAAATATAATACAATTTAATATTAATATTAACTATATTATTAATACAATAATATAATATATTATTATCAATAATGGAAATACTGATCAGAGTTGACTAAATGGTGTAGTAGGATAATTCTCAGCAAACCCAAGCAAATAACTAGTCGGTTTGCCATACTTTAACCATTGCCAGCTATAATATATATTAATACAACAACCAAATAAAACGTATGGATACCAACCTTAAAGGTAAAGAGAAGATATCGACTATGATCAAAATGCATTAAATAATTTAAACAATGATTCATAAGATCAATGGGTGTAATTTCTATAGTATAAGAGGAGAGCCAACTTAAGAATATGAAGAGGTGTGACTCTTGCTTTGATGAGTCACATTAATGGGAAGCTATATATATAATCGGTTGATGGGAGAAAGAGGGAGGGATGAAATACCTTAATTTCTACGTTATATATCCTGTATTGATTCGTTCAGATGGAGCAGTAGCCTCTAGGATTCGGGACAATACAGATATACACCAGCGATCAAACTTGCACTTGTTCCAGGGGACATACACAGCGATTGTTGTCGGGAATAATGACATGATGCTATGGGTCGTTGGTATTCAGTTAGTCGGCCAAAGGATAGGTAGTTAGGGTACGATTGTGACGGTAGGCGTCGCACCCTTTCGGTCCAGATATATTGTATGTACTACCTTCAGGTAAAGGCATGATGGTGTTTACGGGTATTTGATATTACTGTGATCATTTGTATACATGAGATTGATGGATTAATGGAAGAATTGGTTCTCTAGCATATATCTATTATGTTCTGTGTATTTACTTTCTGCATTTAACTAGTTTACCCAGTGAGGCAAACATTTGGCGTCGTTGTCGTACGAACCTAGGAAGTGACAGAGACTGAATGGCGTACGGAGGATAATGAGCCAACCTCTCGACAATGATGGTACCAGGCGGGATGACAACGGACCTAGAGAACTTTATGAGGGAGAACACGCCTTGACGTCAAACTTTGTGATTTTGTTACAGGCGGCGATCGAGACTTACGTGAGGAGAGAGGCTGCACAGGAGGAAGTCCCGGAGGGTGCCGTGTGGAACGCTCTCAAAATAAGTTTGGGGGTCAATCGGTTGATGCACCATCTCCCTCGCCTGTTGGCACAAACATCCCTAGCCCAGAGGAACCAACGGGAGGAGATTGAGCGAGAACAACGACGACAGCAAATCCTCCGTAACTACGAGGAGAATAACCACCGAGAAGAGGAGCGCGATGGGACTCGGCGAAGGCAAAGCAATAACTAAATTTTTAGAAGAGAGAGGAGAATAAAAGAGGGCACTCCCACATTGTTATGATTTTGTCATATTATTAACATACATTGTACATGAGTGATGAATTAATAATGGTACCAGGTGGGATGACAACGGACCTAGAGAACTTTATGAGGGAGAACACGCCTTGACTTCAAACTTTGTGATTCTATTACAAGCAGCGATCGAGACTTACGTGACGAGAGAGGCTGCACAGGAGGAAGTCCCAGAGGGTGCCGTGTGGAACGCTCTCGAAATAAGTCTGGGGGTCAATCGGTTGATGCACCATCTCCCTCGCCTGTTGGCACAATCATCCCTAGCCCAGAGGAACCGACGAGAGGAGATTGAACGAGAACAACGACAACAGCAAATCCTCTGTATCTACGAGGAGAATAACCATCGAGAAGAGGAGCGCAATGGGACTCAACGAAGGCAAAGCAATAACTAAATTTTCAAAAGAGAGAGGAGAATAAAAGAGGGCACTCCCACATTGCTATCATTTTGTCATATTATTGACATACATTGTACATGAGTGATGAATTAATAAAAAGTGCTATTTTATATTTATCATAGTCTGTTACAATTCACGAAGGAAGAATTAATGCCCAATTTGTTAAATAAAGATAAAAGTAAAAGAGAATACATAGAGGAGTGTGAAGCCGCTCAGAGAGCTTTGATTCTCGAACAACAGGCTGAAAGGAGACGGAGGTTTAAGCCACTGGCGGAGGAGCAACTCGACAGAGGCGAAGGCAACCAAGTTGAAGGTGACTGACACAGAAATGGGGGAAGGAGTAGGGAGGATCTAATTGAGGAGACTTGACAATGGTTAGAACTTCTTGAAGAGACCCGACATCAATTGAGTGATCTGTCTCTCCCACCGCGCACGGAGGCTAGGGGAACCCAACAAAGTGAGGAAGAGGCCAAGGAGGGAAAGGACATCGGGGCTGCCATCAATGTCGGAGGGACATAGGTGCACGGTAGTCAAACACATCCTGTAGGTTCTAACCCATCTGGAGGAGGACAACAGCCAGCAGCGGCGGCGAGGAGACCAACCATGTCGCAGAAACAGAAACTATCGAAGTTCAATGGGGACAGGAAGAGGATCTCATCCGCCATTGCCGTACGTGTAAGACCATCTGGTCGGCAAATGGAGTTACAGACCAAGATGAGTGGGTAACTCAATTCCCTGCCACGTTGCGAGGAATAGCCATCGACTGGTACTCCAACATGGATAAAACCAAAATCAACACGTGGAACAATCTGAAGAAGGAATTTCAGACTGAATTTCAGCTACTGAGGGATGACAATGAAATTGTAGCTGAAATCTACAGCATAAAACAAGGGAAAAAGGAGACGGTTCGAGCTTATGGTCGGCGGCTCAAGGAACTGTTAGGAAAAATGGACAGCCAGTCGGTCGACGGGTTAAAGAAAAGGTGGTTCAGCGAGGGGTTAATGCAATCACTCCGGAAGAAAATGAAGATAGTTCCACCCACATCGTATGATGACGCCTACAATAGGGCAATGGATTTGGAAAGCGAGACGAAAACCTCCAAAAAGAAGGACAAAGACAGTTCGTCTGAGGATGACAACTCTTCGGAAGGGGGCAGCGGTGATGGAGAGTCCAACAAGAAAGTGCAAGCCCTCCAGAGAGACATGCAAAGGATGATGAAAGAATTTAAAGCTATGAAAGGGGGTCCCAGCAAGACAGACAAAGGAGAACTCTGGTGTACGGAGTGCAAGTCCGATGGACACACAAAAGGCTCGTGTCCTAAGAAAGCTTTTTGTGACATGCCAGCTGATGGGGCATTCTACCAAGGAATGTCCCTACAACATGAAGACAAGAAGCCAGCAAGTGCTTCTCACTCTGGAACAACCAACCACATCGGGCGGTGCAGGTAGCTCCCAAACAAACAACAATGCATCATCGGGAGGGTACAGGAATAACCGGCGCGGAGGAAGGAACAACAATGATAATAATAACAACAATAACAATACAAGAAGCCGGATCCAGTACGATTCGAAGGGTCGACCGATGATCCAATGCAGAGCCTATAGCCAGTGGGTCACTTCGCCTGAGACTGTCTAGAGCTGAAGGAAGAGGCAGCACAACACTTATGTAAATGGTGCGGGTTGAGAGACCATGACAATGTCATTGTCCAAAACCTGGCATAAACAGGTTGGACATAGAGGAAACTATGAGGGAAGAAAGAGTACTAACGGTTACCCGCGCAAAAGCAAAACAAGCTACGTACCCGGACCCCCGCATGAAGAAGCAGAGGGTACAGGAAGCAAGAGAGGAAATTGAAAGGGAGATGCGAGCGCGAAAGGAGGCACACGGGACAACGGGTACTTCTGGTTGGCCAAAGGCAAAGGAAAACATACTGAGACAAATGTCAAACATGGAGGTGTCCGTAAGAGTTCAAGACCTCCACGGCATGGCTGGGCACTCTCTCCCAACCTAGTGCCAACACCATCCAACGCACAGATGTTCCTGGCGGGTCCGCAATGGATCCCATGTTGCTAGCGGTGAACACTGGCAAACACCCGGTCGTTGTTGAGATGGGCATTCTGGGGACCCTCCTGACGGATACCAACGTCGATGGTGGATCAGGGGTAAATATCCTTTGGAGGAAACATGGAAGATGCTTGGGAAACCAACATTGTGGCCTCCTACTTTCAACCTGTTGGGAGCAGACGAATGGGGAATTAAACCCCTCGGGACGTTGATGGCACAACAAGTCACCATCAACGTGCAACCCTTCGTGCTACACTTTGTTGTGATCCCACTCAAGAAGAAGGTGTACGATGCGATTCTTGGCAGAGGGTGGCTTGTGGCGGCAAGGGTTACACACAACTGGAAAAAGAACACCTTGACAATGGAGAAGGGAGGCCGGAAGTTTGTCATCGACCTCCGGACACAGATGGTGAGCGAGAAGCTTGCGTCCTCTTCAGAGTTCGAGTCTGACGACGAGAGTGGTCGAATGGACGAAGGGAGGAGCTGCATGGAACCCAACGATGAAGGGGTGTTGGAGATGGAGGAATGTTCGAAGGATGAGACGGGGTCAATGAATGGGCTCTTCCATTGGCAGATGGAAGATTACGAAGTATTCCATAGCTATATGATCCAAGTGGAGGAGTGGAACAAACAGCAGACAAGGAAGTATTCCCACCAAAGTATGAAGAATACAAGAAGGGGGAGACCCAAGTGAATGAAACTCCAGCACACAAATTTGACGCAGGGCGACCCATGGAGTACAAAGAACCGTCTCTGCAAATAACTAATCTTGGAGATGAAGCTAACCCGCGGAACATACTGGTATGAAGAATACAAGAAGGGGGAGGCCCAAGCGAATGAAACTCCGGCACACGAGTTCGATGAACGGAGACCCATGGAGTACAAAGAACCGTCTCTACAAATAACTAATCTTGGAGATGAAGCTAACCCGCAGAACATACTGGTAGGGGATGACTGGAACCCTGTTTTGAAGACCGCTTGCATTTAAAAATTTTATGGAATACAAAGATGTATTCGCATGGACATATAAAGACCTCAAGGGCGTACCTGGAACTGTTCGTGCACCGTATCCCCTTGGTACCTGGAGTCGGGCTTGTACGGAAAAGGTCGTACAGAATGAACAATAACTACGCAGGAAGGGTGAATGATGAGATAGAGCGTATGCTCGAAGCGTGGATCATATTCAAAGTACAAGCAAGTCAATGGGTGTCCCCGATAGTAATATCTTTTAAGGAGGCCAACCAAATCAAAATCTGCGTCGACTTCAGGTGCCTGAACGCAGTGACCATTAAAGATTCGTTTCCCATACCATTCACGGATACCATCTTGGAGGAGGTCGCAGGACATGAGATATACTCGTTCATGGATGGATTTTCTGGATATAACCAGATATCCATCGCAAAGGAGGACAAGTTGAAAACAACCATCGTGGTGGACGACAAAGTGTACACTTACAACCGAATGCCCTTCAGTCTGTGCACTACACCCGCAACCTTCCAGCGGATAATCCTCCACATCTTTGATAAGATGTCGGTCGGGAATTTCAAGGCCTTTTTGGACGATTGGTCCATCTTCAGTGGGGAGGATAAGCATCTGGCAGCTCTTGGGGAGTGTATGGAGAGGTGTCGAAAGGCAAGGTTGGCACTGAATCCAAAGAAGTGCAAGTCCGACTATAAAAGGCCAAGGCCTTCTCCTTTGTAACAAAAAAATAGATTAGAGAGTAGAGTAGGAGAGGAGACTTGTTGAAATAATTGCCATAATGCTATCAAAGTAATTGTTGATTCATTGTTGGTCTTCATAGTGGATTACTTGTGTTGCTTTAGAGTATTGCATGGTTTCTTCAATTCCTCAATTAGATTAGAATTTCATTTCATGTTGATTAGAAATAGTGTTTAGTTGAATGGGAGTGATTTTGGATGTTTCTTTGGTGAACTCGCTTAGACCAAACCACTAGTTGCTTGTTGATTGTAAGTTTGTCTTGTGTGGTCAAATGGCATTTGAACTTAACTTCGATTATTGCTTGCACATTGATATGCGTCGATGGATGGTATTAATGGAACAGTGGTAGTTTGAACATCTTACATTTACCTTAGGAGATCGCACTAGCTTGGTTGATGTCGATGGCTAAACTAAGTCTAGTAGAGTCACAAAGACATTCACAGTTTCTTACATTCTAGGAGTAGATTAGCTTTCTAAATCCTTTCCTTTGCAAGTTGTTTGGTTGGAAGTGATTGAAGAAGTTAAAGTCAAGTTGATATCCATTGAATGAACAACGTAAGTCCCTTTGTGATAACCAGCATATCACATCATAAAACTGAGTAAAAGTCCACAATAAAAAGGAACCTTGAGGTTGTCTCATTTGATCACACAATTCATCTACATTGTTTAGCATATGAAAATCCTTTTTCAAGAGAAAGTTGGAAATTTGGTATTTCATCTTGGAATATTAAGTATTCGATTCTGCATGTTGAGGTAGAACAAAACTCACATCAACACAAGGGAGAAACAAATCCAAGCCATCCTCTATATAAGCGATGTCGTTTCTACATTTCAAAAAAATCATTTTCAAGTTGATTGCAACTGCAAGCATATCTGAGAAGCTCGAACCATCTGGGCAGAGATTTTGGAGTTTTTTTTATTATTTTATTGCAGGGCTGCATAAAGGAGATGATGCAATCCAACCTACACCATTTCTTCTCAAAGATTTCATGCTAAAGGTGGACTAATACTTTGATCTCAGGCATCTACCAGTGAATTAGGGTGTTTGCCAGCAAGCAAAGGTCTGATTTTAATCATCTCAGACAGATTCAAGACCTGAAATCAAATAAAATCAGTCCAAGACTTCAAATTTCATCCTTCCATTACATTATTATCGCTGTTTTACAGAGTATTACAGTCATTTTCAGAATTATATTATTCTGTAGCAGACTTTATTTTCCAAATCTCGGTCATCTTTTCTCATAAACAGTGGATTAAAATTGAAGTGGTAGGGGTGATAGGACGTCTAGGATTGAAAGTTGACCAAATTTCTAAGTTTTTTATACCATTGCAGACCCAAATCTGCTAATTTTAAAGACTGGTGTGAAATTTTGGAAGTCTGATTTTTTATACAACAGCAACTAGTAACTTAAGGATTTAATTTAAGTCTGATAAGATGGGGTTAAAATCTGATTAATGGATCGATGTTGCAGGTTGACTCATGCTAAGGATGGCAAAAGTTCAAAATCTAAGGCCAAGGAAGGATGGAGATCAAGGTAGAAATGCAAACTGAATGACAACATTCAAGATGGAATTCAAAAGTACAAGTACAAAATCGTGATTAAGTCTGCATGCCAAAGGAAGAAATTATGGTAAACTTGAATTTCCTTCAGAAATCCAAATCCAGTAATCCAACTACATGAAGAACTTCTACAAGTGCCAAATCAAGGACAAGACATGAAGATGACATCAAGAATTCAAAACAAGCAAATTCAAGTAATGGCAATTAGAAGATTTCCAAGGGGTAGAGAAGACAGGATGAAGATAAAACTATTGGAGAATATGAACCATCACAATTGAAGGCTTAATAATATTTTCTCACCATCAAGGGGTATTTATTAAGCCGATAGGATAAGCATGTTGAGGTGGCGCCATTCCTTCAACCATTCAAATCATGCCAAGTGTCCCAGTGGAAGAGCTTCATCATATTATGTCCAGATTCTTTGAACTTGCAAAAAGGGAAAAAACAAAGAAAACTATCTTCTAAAAGAAGATTTGTTGTAAGCCCATGTGGCATTTTCTCATTTGTCCATCTGTTGGTGCATCTTATCTAGTGGTTATGGCAATTCTATTTTCTCATTGACCCATGGAAGCAATGTAATATTTCTAATGGCCCACATAGTGGTGCTCTTTTGTAATTGGGTGGGTATTCAATATTTGTTAGCAATGGTCATGGAAACCTTAATTAGGGCTTATGTGGATTAATCTGGGGCATTAATTCTGATTTAATCTTGGTCATTCATTGTAACAGAGATCCCTATATAAAGGCTTGCTCTCTTCATTTGTAGCAAAGCTATGTTGGAGAATTGGTGCCAAGGTACTACTGAAATTGCTCTCTATTCATTGTTGCGTTTGCATGGTGGATATATATGATCATTTTCGAGTATTGCATGGTTCTTTGCATCTCTCACTTAGATTAGGATTTCATTTTATGTTGAATAGAAGTAGTTAAGTTGAATGGAAGCAATTGTGAATCAATCTTTGGTGAACTCGCTTAGACCAAACTACTAGCTTCTTGTTGATTGTAAGTATGCCTTGCGCGGTCAAATGGCATAATTATGAGCTTTACTTTGACTATGACTTGCACATTGATATACATCGTTGGATGGTGTTAATGGAATGGTGATAGCTTGAACATCTTACATTTATCTTAGGAGATTGCACTAGCTTGGTTGATGTCGATGGCTAAACTAAGTCTAGTAGAGGCACGAAGACATCCACAGTTTCTTGCATTCTAGTAGTAGGGTAGATTCTCTAAACCCTTATCCCTTGCAGTTTGTTGGTTGGAAGAAGTTAAAGTCAAGTTGATATCCATTGAATGAACAGTGTAAGTTCCTTTGTGATAACCAACATATCACATCATAAAACTGAGTGAAAATCCACAATAAGGAATCTTGAGGTTGTCTCATTTGATTACACAACTCATCTACATTGTTTAGCATATGAGCATCCTTATTCAAGAGAGATGGAGATTTGGTGTTTCATCTTGGAATACTAAGTATTCGATTTTTCATGTTGTAGTGAAACAAGTATTCAATTTTGCATGTTGTAGTGGAACAAAACTTGCATCAACAGGCTGCCCAATGTATGATCTTTGACAAATCCTCCTCCCAAGGCAAAAGTATTCACATTGATATACAACCAATCTTAAAACACATAAGGCATTTGACAACATTCCTTCAAGCCTTCATCCAAAGAGATGCTTTGAGCACAACATTGAATTGGAGGAAGGGGTGAAACCTATTATTACCACACCCACTGCTATCCACGGAAGTATAAAGAAATTGAAAAAGACATAAGGAGTTGTTGGAGATGGACATATCCAACCTAGCTCTAGCCCTTTTGCCTCCTCGTTTGTGCTAGCAAAAAAGGATGTCACCCTAAGAATGTGCATTGACTATAGAGCACTTAACAAAAAGGCCATCAAAAAATGATACCTCGGCCCCAGGGTTGATGAGCTAATTCACGAACTACATAGAGCATTGTACTTCTCACAAATTGATCTAGATTTTGGGTATCATCAAATTAGGGTAAGAAAAGAAGATGTCCCTAAAACAACCTTTAGATGCCATTTTGGACATTTTGATTTTCTTGTATTACCATTTGGCCTAACAAATGCTCTTGCTACCTTCCAATCATGTATGAACCCCATTTTTAGGAAACAACTAAGGAAATTTCTCTTTGTTTGCTTTGATGATATTCTAATCTATAGCTAGACTTGGGAGGAACATTTAAAACACATAGGAAGTATTGGAAATACTCAAACAGAAATCTTATTTGCTAAACTATGCAAGTGTGAATTCGGCTTGGAAGAAATCTAATACCTGGGACACAAGATCAGCACTCAAGGAGTCAGCATTGATGAGGAGAAGATTGAAGCGATAAGGAGTTGGCCAAAACCAAGGATCCTAACACACCTAAGGGGTTTTTGGGACATTGTAGCTACTACAGGAGATTCGTCAAGGGTTTATCAAAATTAACAGCCCCATTAACTGACTTAACCAAGAAGGGTGCTTTCACTTGGAACGTCAAGGCACAACAAGCTTTTGAGAAGCTAAAGGAAGTTATGAGCTCCTGTCCCATCCTAGCGATTCCGGATTTTCAATTACAATTTGAGCTAGAATGTGATGCTTTTGGGGAAGGCATTGGAATCGTACTAATGCAAAACAAACATCCTATAGCCTTTTAAAGTAGAAAACTAAAGGAAAATGAAAGAAGTTATTCCATATATGACAAAGAGATGCTAACAATCATGAATGCCTTGGCCAAATTCCAGCAATATTTGGTTTGTGGGAGATTCATTGTAAAGACTGATTATTACAATCTAGGATTTTTCCTAAACCAAAGAGATTTAAATGATAGACAGCAGAAATTGCTAAGTAAAATACAAGCTTATGACTATGATAGTGAATACATGAAGGGGAGAAACAACATTGTAATCAATGCCCTTTCACGACGACCACACCTAGGCTCCATGACAAGTATCTCTGCAGATTGAAAGAATGCCATTATTGCCAAATACGACAACGATTCGCAAGTCAGTGACATCCTAGAAGGGAAAATACGAAATTAGAAATACAATACAATAAAAGAACTTATCCTATACAAGAATAGGGTATCTCTTGTGCCAAACTAAAAAATAAAGGACAAGATCATTAGACAGTATCATGACAATCTTTTAGCAGGCCAACAAGGGTACTACAAAATTTATAAGCAAATAAGAGGCAAATACTCTTAAAAGGGCCTCGAGAAAGATGTTCCTTAAACATGTTTAAATATGTATAACTTGCCAAATGAACAAAGCGGAACACACCCATCTAGCTGGATTCCTACAACTCCTAACCATTCCTAGCCACAAAAGGTAGAGTATTTTTATGGACTTCATAACAAAACTTCCAAAAGTGCACGGCAAAGATTGCATATACGTGGTAGTGGATCGTCTCACCAAATATGCATATTTCATGGCAATATCCACCAACTATAAGGTGCCCCAAGTCACCAAAGACTTCAAAGAAATTATCAGGTTACATGGCCTCCGCAAAAACATCATTAGTGATAGATACAAGTAGTTCCTAAACCTATTTTGGCAAGAACTCTTTTATCTAGTAGGAACCGAACTCACACCAAGTACAAGCTATCATCCCCAAACTGATGGACAAACAAAGACTGTAAACAAATGGGTGGAAGGATACTTAAGAAACTATGTCACAAGGCAACAGAATGTGTGGATCAAGTGGTTGAACCTTAGGGAGTACTATTATAATACCACCCATCGTATGTTGATAGGAATGAGCCCATTCAAGGCCTTGTATGGATACAAGGCAACGTCATTTAGAAGTTTGCTCCTCCAAGAGAGTCGTGTGTCAAGGGTTTGTGCAGCCTACGATTACAACCCTACAAGCAATCTCCAATCAAGGTTAGTGGAGCTGGGAAACTTAAACCCTGATTTTACGGGTCATACAAGATCTTGAGAAGGATGGGCAAGATAGCCTTCAAATTGGAATTACCAAAGAACAGCAAGATCCACAATATCTTTCATGTATCCCAACTCAAAAAAGGAGCTAGGGCAATATGTTACCCCATTTTTGGAACTACCCCCACTTGATGATAAGGGCAAGTTAACCGTTCTTGATGTGCAAGAGAAGAGATTAATGAACAAAACCCTTTTCGAGTACTTGGTTGGAAGGGCCTGCCTACAAAAGATGCTATTGGAAGGAGTTGAAATCTTCAATCATCCAAATTTGAAATTGCTTAGGGGCAAGCAATCTCAGGAAGGGCAGATTGTCATATCCCGCCACAAAGAGAATATCAATGCCCTATGAAAATCGTCTTACCTTTAAGACTTCACGATTTTCCAAGAGTGGGCAATCAGACAACATGACAAATGGCAAAAGTAATCATTTAAGGAACAACGATTAATATAAACCACCATTAGACAGTGATAATTAGTCCAAGCATTAGAAGGTGCAATTAACGGAACCGTTGATGGTAACTATGGATTATGAAAAGGCATCACTAAAGTCGGTTGTGAAGAGGCACGATCCCTTCTTAAAGGGCAGAAACTTCCAAAGGACGTCTACCTTTGTGGAGATATCAAGATATATATGGAGAAGCCCTCGACGAGACAAGGCATGAAGGAAAGTGATCGAACAAGCATCAGTGCTCATAAGATCAAATCAACACATTATCAGCAATCAGGATCATATCAGATCAGAAATTGTTATTTATTGCAGGCAGTAGCAATCTTGTTCATTGTGGTATGCATGAATATATGTTTAATATGTACGCTTGATGTATGCAGCATGATATTGTTTAAAGCACAATTCCGTACATACTAATATAGGCAATTATATGCATACAACAAATAACATATTTGATACATAACATCATATATATTAGATATAAGCCATAATGTGGAATATCTAGATTTCCAGTCTATTCATCAAATTGTAGCAATCAATCATGGCTAGAAGAGGGAGGAAATACAAGGAGGGAGAAACTGATATGAGGTCCTCTTCTAAGTACACCACCTCATGGTGGATGGTTGGCGGCCTGCCGCATGAGGCCAGGGGGCAAGGTGTATCCTAACCTTGGGCTTAGATAGGAAGGATGCTTAGGGCAATCTATTGTAGTTTCCCCTCCAACCTCTACAATGGTTGATTGTTGGAATGGATTCCAGAGAGTCTCAATCATAGGAGGGCGAATGAGGTGGCACGAATAGGGAGGGCAAGTCAGTGTTACCCAGAAACGCGTTTCCACCCCAAATGCACCCGTTTCATAAACGGAAACGGTTTCGGGGACAAGGGGACGGCCGGAAATGTTTCCAAGTCGTCCCCGATGAAGCAAAATTTTCAGAAACCGTCCCGGAAACTCGCAGACGGTCAACAAAAGTTTCATAAACCTTTGACCATCCCTAGAACAGCTGGGAACGGCCAAGCCATCCCCTAACTGTCTAAGGGACTGCTGGTCATTTCCGGCAGCAAGTGGCAAAAAGTAAGAATATTATAAAATATTTGCAAATTTTTTTAATCTTGTGTGGGCCCCACACCTCAAGGCAACCCTAAATATTAATATATGTTATTACTAATACCAAATCGTGTATTCCTTAAGTTGATTGAAAATATGATTGGAAATATCAAATCGTGTATTCCTTGCAAGTTGCGTATAGATTGGCCCAAGTGTACAAAGCTATGCTCGAGTGAATAATCATTTGCTCTTGCTGTTGTTAGAATGTGAACAGAGTTATTTGTGAATTTTGGAAGTCTTTGGTGAAAATCTGCAGATTGAGAGTGCAAATCTGAGCAGTATTTAGTAATCTCAGACCAAATCTTAGGGGCAGCAACATACTATCTTTGTCTTCATTTTGACTTTGAAGTTTGAGACTTTGAATCTTCTGATATTATATGATGCATTGATGCAGTGATAATTGAATCTTGATATATGATATGATACTTTAAGTCTTTAACTTCTCATTTTGTTGAAACTTGCAGCCTTGATTCATTTGATGCTATCCTATCTTCTTATTCTATGATGATTCGATTTGATTCATTTGATGCTATGTTCTATGATATTTCAATGAATCATTATTGATTTCAGATTTATAAATGTTATTATGTTGCTATGATGAATGTTACAGCGTTATATAATTCATGAATATATTTGAAATTTCAGATTTATATCATATACCCGTCCCCTGCTCCAGGAAAAAAAAACGTCCCGTAAACTCAGGGTAACATAGGGGTACGTATAAGCGTCCTCACTAGGTACACCACCTTATGAAGGATGGATGGCGGAAGGCCATGTGAGGCCAAGAGGGATGGTATATCTGCTCTTGGGCCTAGCGTGACGATCGCTTTGGGCACCCTATCACGTCTCCTTATCCAAGCCCTGTTATGGTTGAACCCAAACAATGAATTATATATATTATATGATTAAGATGATTGTGACTATATTTTCAAGTCTCAGGATCTATTTTGAAGGAGCAGGGCGTCCCGTGAAGCAAAACAAAAAATGCTACAAGATTAAATAGAATTTTTCCCTCAACAGTAGCAGCCCCTAATTTTTAGTTTAGAAATTTAAGCAGGTGCAAATGGGGTGAGGCTAGAAATTGCCCCACCAGCTTAGGCTTTTTGCTGCCAGTTGTCAATCCTATGGAGTTTTTGAATTCCCATCAGTTATTTATTTTATAATTATATTTATTTACACTAGTAAACTTCATGAGACCAACAGCTTTCATAAATTTAGGAGCTTAAACTACATTACAAAATTTATGGCACCACCCACTTTACAACAATCCTAAAACATCTCAACAGTACCCACTGCAATATTTTAGGAAGCCCCATGCCATACCTATAAAATCAAGGTACTAGCATGGTTGCACCCTTATTCACTATTGCCAGTAATATTTCTATCCCTGCAAATGCTTTATGGAAACTTTAAGAAATTGTTCAAAATGGGTGGTCTATTATTTGAAAACTTTGAGAAAAAATAGCCAAATGGTGGAAAAAAAGGATTAAAAACATCCTGCAATCTAAACCCCTTTCGACTCAACAAAAACTCAAGTTAATAAAATTTAAAATTTAAAAATAAATTTCCCGCCAACAAGAAGAAATCCCCGCATGAATGAGCCCTGACGTTTTCCAACAAATCTACTAATTGGAGCAAGCATTTTGTTAACCCTGTTTGAGTTCATCATAACTTCAGAACAAAAAAATTTCCCGGGCATGCATTTGCCGGAGATCTTGTAGACAATTAACCACATTCTACCATACAATTAATTCAAATTAGACATATATTACGTTGAAAAAGTTGCGCTACCTTGTTCTTCCTGAGATGTGGCATCTCCTTTGTAGCGACGAAGCAGGGCCTCCAAAAATGTGACGCCCTTGCTCAAAGAATGCAAGCGTACAAAAGAAGCAGACTTGTCCCCCGCAGCATCAAAATAACGAACGCCGTTGACGGACCCATTGTGGCGGCCTTCCCCGTCATCCCAGTCCACACCTACCCAAATGCCCTCGTAACCTTGCACGGGACCAATATATTTTACGGTCCCGATCTTCCAAGGACCCTTCTCCACCCTATGTACCCTTTGCCCTACTTCGAAACTAGTTTCAGCCATTTCCTTTACTGTTTGATTTGCCTCCTCGAACCACAAAGGTTTAACAGTTTTACAATGTTTACAGAAATCCTCAGATAGATCTATACATTTTTTCAGCGCCCTGTTCAGATTTCATAATTGAGCCGTTTCATTCTGTTTGTTAAGTTTAGGATAATCGCAGGGCAAAAATTTAGAGGCCTTCCATGGGAAAATGGTCTCTCCCGTAAGCAACGTATACAAACATTTACATGTCGGATCAAAGATTTCTGCCTAACTGGTTAATAGTACAATTAATTATTCGGAAATAATATGATGTAATTATTAATTGAATCAGATGTTCCTTTCAACAAAACTGATTTAAAATTGTACGATTGAATTTCAATAAATTATCATATTATTTGATAATTTATGAAAAATATTATTTATATAAGAAATATTTAAATTGAGGAAGCAACAATAGAAAGAAAGATTGGTCCATTTATTTATGTTAGTATAATGTGTATTGAAAGTCAATGTTTTTATTTGGACTACATTAGAAAGAATGAGCTATGTGGAGATAAACTAGCAATTGTACTTTGGTGTTCAATGGGTACGTTGAAAACGTGTGGAAGGTCAATTAGGGGAAATTTTGTATTTTTTTTTTGCATACCTTTGTGTAGTCCATGAGGTTGATTTATAGGCGATTTAGCAAATGAGTATTTTTTTTCTTTTTCTTTTTTTTATAAACAGGGTCTCAATAAAGAATTCCCAATAGCTTCCAATAAACTACACATAGGGATATAAACATGACTGAAACAAAGTCTATAAACCAATAAGATAATCAAGCTCTATTGTCATAAATTCACTTTATTTGCAATATGGAGGGAGGAAGAGAAAGGGAGGTATAGGGATAGAAAGCATGTATAGAGGGAGGAAGCAAGAGAGAGATGGGGGTCACGAGATACAATTAAGGAATAAAGATAGAGAAGGAGGGGGGGTGGAGAAGGAAGAGAGTGATATGTATAGAAGGAGAGGAAGAGTTGAGGAGGAGGAGGAGAGAGGGATAGATAGTGATGGAAGAGATAACTACATAAGTAGGCAAAGAAATATGAGTATAGAGGTCTAGGAAGAAGGATAGAGGGAGATAGATGCAGAGAGATGGGTGGATAGATAGAAGGATATATCTAGATGCAGAGAGATGGGTGGATAGATAGAGGGATATATCTAGAGATACAAGGGGAAAAGGAAGAAAGATAAAGAGAATGAAAGAGGAACACATTGTGTGTGTGTGTGTGTGTGTGTGTGTGTGTGTGTGTGTGTGTGTTACCCTTCCCTATGCTTGTGCCTGGTTGGTGTTCAAGACTTATGTTAGGTTTATATACTTATAGAGATTTGTTCTAGATTACTTATGATGGTTGTTTCAGTTTATGTATGGTGACAAGGATGATGGACACTTTTATATTTCTTCTGCTATCTGATATTACATGGTTATGTTAGTACTATGAGATCAGTGGTTATGTTTTATCTATGTATTATGGTTAATGAGTATTTATATGTTTTATATTGATGATGGTTTACTGGTTTATGTTTACTAATGTACTGACCATACTAACGATTGATCTGGCTATATCTATATGTGGTCATGTTTGGCATGTTTGTATGAAGAGGGACGAAGTCATATTTACTCATTTGTGAGGCTCGCACAATGTCTCATTTATCTTCATTGTCTCCTATTGTTTATCATGAAATGTATGTGTATGCTTCGTCTTTGTGATATAGGCTTGCAGGTATCAAGCATCAACTCCCCTGAATCGGCGGGACTAAGTGTGCCTTTACAATCTTGATGGAAGTTGTTGATGGAGATAGCATAAGGCCCGCTCTGTCTCTCTTTTGTGTTTGGTTGTGTTTGCGCTTGATCATGTGTTCCTTGGTCATGTGTGTGTTTGGA
This sequence comes from Thuja plicata, assembly GCA_018584345.1. Lineage (NCBI taxonomy): Eukaryota > Viridiplantae > Streptophyta > Pinopsida > Cupressales > Cupressaceae > Thuja > Thuja plicata. Next base: position 1,086,282 of record MU226145.1, read on the forward strand.
CATCTTTTCTTGTTTTGATTGGTAATTGGATAGATTAAAATAATTATAAAATTGTTTAACAAAATGAAAATGTAATAATGACTGAAATCTAGCTCTGCATATTGAATGTGCTCTACAACTGATCAAGTTGGAAGCACGAGGCATCCACCTGGCCCTCCGTACTCGGAGGGTCTTTATTGCTCCTTCTACCTGCTATTAAACATGGGCTCTTCTTCAGATGGAACCATTCTAATGCAGAGGTAAGGGTGGTGGATGAATTCAACAAAGGTAAGTTGGTGAGTTTGAGAGGTCTAGGCACTATCCCAAGCCCTCCAATGCTTCAAATGAACTTGAATTGATCTAGACTCCTTCCAAAGACCCTAAGTGGTATAATTTATGTCTTTGAGATGTATTTGAAAGGATTCAAGTGGATTTAGTAGGTTTTATAGTTCTAGGTAACACCCAAGACACCAACACACCAAACTGTCTCGAAGGGCTAATTACCCTGCTTGTAGCCCTGCAACAAGCTTTCAATAAACATAACTCAAACTTTTCCCCAGACACCACACAACCTCTTGACACTTTTAGACACCCATTATCTTATACATTGACATATTAAAAGGAGAGGTAAGGTTTCTTTGAACCAATCCCTTTGTCCTATGACTGTCTTACTACTAGTGCATGAAAAATGGCAATTTAACAAAGAAGCCCTATGTTCTATGTGCTTCCAAGACTCAAGAAATTAAACAATCTCTTATTTTGTCTCCAAAGGCATAAATCCAAAAGGAATTAGACCCAAGTACCTTGTAACACCAAAATCCCTAATTTGCTCACCTAAAACCCTCAAATCTAGGGCTTCTTGAATGAGTGTTGTCCAATCACCTTCAAACTCAATAGGCACTTGATTCACCTTTCATTTACCAACCTAAGTCACTTCCAATCATAAAATGGACTCCTTGTTTAGGCAGATTGTCTACTGCTATACTGTACCAAGCAATTTCCTTATATTTTCATCAACAACTCAATGGTGATCACCCTCTCTCACTGCTTCTTGCACTTATATCTTCATGTTCATATTATACAAGTTAGATGTTAACATTCCATGTATTCTAGGCCTCTTAATCCATGGAATGGTTAGCCATTTCAAGAAAAAAAACAAAATTGTCCTTAAAACTTATGCCAAACTGACCTGTTCTATTGGAATTACTGGAATGATGTACTGAGAGGGGAGGGGTGAATCAGTACCTCTAAAATTTTTATGTGATTAGCCCATTAACCTTTGTGTCATTAGATTTGTATATTAACCTATCTATTTATTTATCTTTCTTTATGTATGTGAAATTATAACATAAGTTCTTTACATGTGTAAACATTCAAGAAACATACATGAAAGTAAATAACACATACATAAGATATGATATCGCAAAAAACTCTTGTTAGGAAGTAAAACTACGGTGGGGATGTCACCCACAAAACTTCACTATCTGTAGATAAGAAGGGAGTCGGTTAAGGCTTACAATTTGATCACTTCTGATGATCTACCCTATTAGGAGTATTAGAGTGGAGACCTGTTAGGATCTACTTCATTTGCAGCTTTAGCAACACCGTTAAGTGTGCACTCTGTTAAAAGATTTGTCAAGAACTGTTAAGTCCACCTTCTACTAAAGGATTTATGATGTGGTGCACTTGTTAGAATGCAACTACATTATAAATGTTGGTCTGATAGTATATGCAATCTCTAATTGCTGATAACAGATCCTATAAAGCTTACAATGTATATGTAATCACCTTGAGTGATTGAATGATACCTTGTCTCTGCTCGTCGGTAGCCTTGTCTATGTTCTTGAGAATTGATATGATATATTTCTGAACTTTGCATGAATTCACTTCTGCTGCTTAGATGCTCTTCGTGGCTACAGTCATTTTTTGACTATGTCTATTACAATGATTGAACATTTATATATACCAGTTTCTAGGTCCATTCTTGATTCACACTTTTCAGGTTAACTCTAGATCCAAGGTTTACAACTTGACCTCGATCTTTAGTTAGTTATGTTTTAGATATGTTATGATGCTTTAAAACAATTACAATATACTTGCTTGACCCTCAAGTAATGATTTAAAACAAATTAAAACTCTATAAATAGAATTACAATGTTTTATCTGACGTGGAAAGTCAGATCCACTATTTGCGGGTTCTGTAACTGACTGTCAGTTCTGATAGTCGGGTTGCTCTGTCAGTCTAACGGGTTCCTTTCATTCTTTGCTCTGTCGGGCTTCTTCTCCATCGGTGTCCCTATATTGAACTGTTCATCGGGTTCCATGCCTTTTCTGCTCTGTCGGTGATGTTCATAAAATTGTATCATCGATGATGTCCTTCGTGCTTTATCATCGGTTCAACACTTGACAGTGTTTGTCGGCCAATTCTATACTTAGCATTTTCATGACTAGCATTGTCATCTCGTCGGGTATGCAGTGTGTTGTCTATCGGGTATGCCTATACCGATGACCTTTATCATGTTTTTCACTTAAGTATACTAATGGCAAAACTTAATGTCATCATGTTCATGCGTGACAGAGATAAAGCAAATTAAAACTTATTAAATGTTAGTTTCAACCATTCAATAAGAGTCTAAAATCATCTCAACAATCATAAAAATGGATTATAGAATGAAGAAACTACCAAAATTATAGAGAAAACTAAGATTTCTTATTGATTTTTGATGATCCCAGTCCATACAGACAAAACTCTCCCCATACACTGGCCTTCTTCATGTTTTATAACTTGTTTCTCAACCAACACAACCATATTTGGGTGGTTATGTGGATTTAAAATGCTAGAATATCCCTTAAATGGGATTTCCCTCTAAATATACTCCTAGTCGTTGCTTTTCAAATATTTGAATTTGCAACATTACAATTTATTAATTTATTTGACTTCTACTCTATATCATTTATCCAAACCGTCTTATTAAACCCTCCTAAAGACTCCTAAACTCCTAAATAATCAAGTTTATCAATTGGACACTATTGGTCCATTTACAAACAAGATTTTAGTCCTTTAAGGACATTTTGACATTTTTCATATCTTGATTACATTGTATGCCTTCAAAGGCCATAATAGGTTTTAGTGTTTGCCAATTGACTTGATTGCTCATCCTAACCTCCTGATCTTCCTTCAATGTCTTGCATGTCTTCATGTCCTTCATATATGTGTGTTGATTGTCCTTGATGCCCCTGCATCATACTCCCCTCCTCCAATGAAACTCTTCTCCCAAGAGTTGTTCTTCTTTGGTCAATTGCTTGTCTTTGATGACCTCTACTATGTAGGGGTAAAATAAGCTCCCAAAGTGACCTGCCTCTTCATAAGATACTATGCACCCATACACAAAGTATTAGACAAAAACTTGCTTGAATATGACTGTCCTTGTTGATGACAAAGTTGCTTGGTGGATGCCTACACTTGTGGCCCATTGTGTGAGTCAGGTTGCCCCTGCCTTCTGCCAATCTCATCATCATTCTTTTGCATATCAATGGGACACTTCATTGTCCCTATTTGCACAAACTCTAGAGCCCAAGGCCATGTTTGCGTAGGACTGTTTAGTCCTCCTTTAACCTGCAACTTATTCATCCCATTCCAACCAGTATCATATTGATTTTGACCCTGCATTTCCACATCAACTTTCTGCCCAAACTACATCAATATATTCTACCTTTCATGAGTTTCTAAGGGTTTAATTTTGTATGTGACACCATTCTTGTGAACTAGATATGAATTAGTATATCCATCAAGCTCCCAAAGTGACCTGTCTCTTCATAAGATACTCTGCACCCATACACAAAGTATTAGACAAAAAATTGCTTGAATATGACTGTCCTTGTTGATGAAAAAGTTGCTTGGTGGATGCCTGCACTTGTGGCCCATTGTGTGAGTCAGGTTGCCCCTGCCTTCTGCCAATCTCATCATCATTCTTTTGCATGTCAATGGGACACTTCATTGTCCCTATTTGCACAAACTCTAGAGCCCAAGGCCCTGTTTGCGTAGGACTGTTTAGTCCTCCTTTAACCTGCAACTTATTCACCCCATTCCAACCAGTATCATATTGATTTGGCCCTGCATTTCCACATCAACTTTCTGCCCAAACTACATCAATATATTCTCCCTTTCATGAGTTTCTAAGGGTTTAATTTTGTATGTGACACCATTCTTGTGAACTAGATATGAGTTAGTATATCCATCATGTATTGTTCTTCTTATATATTTCTAGGGTGTACCTAGGATCAAATTCCCACATGACATGTCTATCACATCACATAAAACATATCCTTATAGCTATTGAGATTGAAGAATGTCAATCTACCAAGATCACCTGCATGCAAAACTGCTACGAGAATGAAGAAGACAGAAAGAGAGAAAGAGCTAAGGCGGCCGATAGGCCAGAGACTGCAAATGCATGTTGACAGAAATAATTTCTATATTATCAACAATGAAATGATTTACAACTCCTTTTGAAATACAAAGATGACAATCCTTATAAAGGATGTCGAAACCCTAAACGGGCAGCTGCTAGGAAATAGAAACTTTCCTAAAACTAACTGAAACTGCCTAAGTGAAACTTAAGCACTAA
>MU226145.1:1092320-1116429 GCA_018584345.1 Thuja plicata
GCACAAATAAACCAGAGGAAGAGATCCCCGGACCTGAAGAACCAAGCACACCACCAGAGGGCATAAACTGCATATCTCGGAGGTGAAGAAACCTGGAGTAGAATCTGGAAGAATAACCACAGCCACTAAAAAGTACACTGAATCAGCTTTCCGACGATATCTCGTTTTCTGAAAAAGGAGTCCGGATGAGCCAGATATGACTCCCGGAAGGCAAAAAAGAATATCGGATTTCAACAGCAAAAAAAGCTGTCGAAACGGTGGAACCAAAACCTCTAACCTCTACCATCGGAAAGTGCTTGGAAAGAGCTTTCCGACGGTATATGGAAGTCAGAAAAATGCCCCCGTATGCTCCCTATAGAGAGAAAAGAAGCCCCGTATGATACCATGTTGAGATTGAAGAATGTCAATCTACCAAGATCACCTGCATGCAAAACTGCTACGAGAATGAAGAAGACAGAAAGAGAGAAAGAGCTAAGGCGGCCGATAGGCCAGAGACTGCAAATGCATGTTGACAGAAATAATTTCTATATTATCAACAATGAAATGATTTACAACTCCTTTTGAAATACAAAGATGACAATCCTTATAAAGGATGTCGAAACCCTAAACGGGCAGCTGCTAGGAAATAGAAACTTTCCTAAAACTAACTGAAACTGCCTAAGTGAAACTTAAGCACTAAAGAGCAATTGCTAAATTACTCTAACAATAGCCTCCTACTGAAAATTCAATCCACACTTGCTCTCTCACCAAAATATTTTGATATTTACTCACCCATGTGGCATAGTATGGCCTAGGATGCTGAAATGTCTTCAAGTGCAATCTATTAACAATTTCATAAGCAACTAGATTACTATGTGCTCCTAAATCAATGATGAGGTTGCATACCCTACCTTTTACCAAGCAATTTGTTATGAAGATGCTCACTTGTGAATTCCATGGTTATCCTCTTCCCATGATCAAACATTCTCCCTCTTTTGGATTCACTATGGTAGGTTCATGTTGCTCCTCTTTTCTTGACTACTCCTCCATCAAATTCACTCTTCTATATCTACCCTTGTCTTCATTCCATCTAGGACATCTAAATAACTGATGGCCCACTTCATTACAATTGTAGCATCTTCTTGTAAACATTCCACTTCCTCTTCCTCCACTTCTTCCACCTCTATATCCCCCTCTTGTCTCTGATGTGTATGGTTTATCCTTGTCTCTATCACTGTTGTTCTGAAACTCAGTATTACCTCTACCACCTCTTCCCCTCATTGATGAACCTCCTTTGGTACTACTTTGTCTCTATTGCCTTCTCTTTATCTTCTCCTCAACTTTTATGGCCAATTTATAACACTCCTCAACTGATCTAAGGGTAGCAAGACTAAGTTCAACTTGGATATTGAACCTAAGCTCCCCCATGTACCTTGCAATCTTCTCTTCAACATCTTCTTCATGAATCACCCTTATGTCCAACTTATGAAATTCTTCAGTGTACTTGGGAAAAAAATTTGCTTTCATCTTAACCATCATAGTGTACCAAGATGTGATCTTGGGCTTCCCATTCTTCCATCTCTCTGCTTGAACACAATCCCACCATAGTAGAGCGTGTCCCTTCAACCTTGACTTTGCAATCTTTAACTTTTGTCCTTCTTCAACATCCTCGCATTCAAAGAAGTTTTCAATAGCATTGAACCAATATATTAGTTCTTCATCGTCCATCTTCCCTCCATACGTAGGCAAATCTGTTCTTGCCCTTGTATCTCCACTCTTTATGGCTTTTGCAAACCTAGCCATCCTTAGATCTTTAGGATCTAATTATTCTTCCTCTTGGGGTACTTCTTCCTCTCCTTAAACTTCTACTTCCTTATCTTATATGTTGCTTCTATCCCCTTTCTCTAATGCCAAGATTCTCTCCACCATGGTTTCCATCATCTTATCCTTCTCATTGTTCTCCTTGTCTTGTTCTAATGTTACCTTCAACTTCTTGTTACCTACCAATTGCTCTTTTACTATCCTTTCCAACTCCATGTTCGTCTTCCTTGTGGGAAACTTTTCTTCTCCTTCAGACATGGTCCCTAATCTCCTTGACAAGGTGGATCAACTCAAGGCTCCTCCTCAAAGAATACTTCAACTCCAAGGGCTAACTAAGGACCCAAATTATCAAAGTTCTCAAGACCACTTCCCAAACTTCCCAAACTTCCCAAAAGGATTCCTACTACACTCTGTTACCACTTAATGTGGAGGTAAGGGTGGTGGATGAATTTAACGAAGGTAAGTTTGAGATGTCTAGGCACTATCCCAAGCCCTCCACTGCTTCAAATGAACTCAAATTGATCTAGACTCCTTCCAAAGACCCTAAGTGGTATAACTGATGTCTTTTAGATGTATTTGAAAGGATTCAAGTGAATTTAGTAGGTTTTATAGTTCTAGGTAACACCCAATACACCAACACCCCAAACTGTCTCGGAGGCCTAATTACCCTGCTTGTAGCCCTGCAACAAGCTTTCAATAAACATAACTCAAACTTTTCCCAAGACACCACACAACCTCTTGCCACTTTCAGACACCCATTATCATATACATTGACATATTAAAAGGAGAGGTAAGGTTGCTCTGAACCAATCCCTCTGTCCTATGGATGTCTCACTATTTAGTGCATGAAAAATGGCAATTTAATAAAGCAACCCTATGTTCTTTGTGATTCCAAGACTCAAGAACTTCAACAATATCTTATTTTGTCTCCAAAGGCATAAATCCAAAAGGAATTAGACCCAAGTACCTTGTAACACCAAAATCCCTAATTTGCTCACCCAAAACCCTCAAATCTAGGGCTTCTTGAATCAGTGTTCTCCAACAACCTTCAGACTCAATTAGCACTTGATTCACCTTTCATTTACCAACATAAGTCACTTCCAATCATAAAATGGATTCCTTGTTTGGGCAGAAATGTCTACTGCTATACCGTACCAAGCATTTTCCTTATATTTTCCTCAACAACTCAATGGTAATCACCCTCTTTCACTGCTTCCTACACTTCTATCTTCATAGTCATATTATACAAGTTAGATTTTAACATTCAATGGAATCTAGGCCTCTTAATCCATGGAATGATTAGCCATTTCAAGAAAAAAATAAAATTGTCCTTAAAACTTATGCCAAACTGGCATGTTCAGGCGTGACATAGATAAAGCAAATTACAACTTATTAAATGTTACTTTCAACCATTCAATAAGAGTCTCAAATCATCTCACCAATCATAAAAATAGATTATAGAATGAAGAAACTACCAAAATTGTAGAGAAAACTAAGATTTCTTATTGGTTTATGATGATCCCAGTCCGTACAGTCACAACTCTCCCTATACACTGGCTTTCTTCATGTTTTATAACTTGTTTCTCAACCAACCCAACCATATTTGAGTGGTTATGTGGATTTAAAATGCTAAAATATCCCTTAAATGGGATTTCCCTCTAAATATACTCCTAGTCATTGCTTTTCAAATATTTGAATTTGCAACATTACAATTTATTAATTTATTTGACTTCTACTCTATATCATTTATCCAAACTGACTTATTGAACCCTCCCAAAGACTCCTAAACTCCTAAAAAATTAATTTTATGAATTGGACACTATTGGCAGAGTAGATCGCGATGAGGGCCAGGGTCCTAAGTGGCCGCCAGGGTAACCAATTGTGGATTAGTAATCAAGTGAAAATATAATTTAAATAATTTGTTTGGGTTACACATTAATCAAGATGGATGAGTTTCCACACCCATTGCCTTGAGTGCTTGTACAAACTAAGTATGGGTTGGAGAAGGCCTAACCGTCTGTGGGGCATTGTTCTGGAAAATTGGTTTCCTTGTCCATAGGAAAGGTTGTTGGTTCCACATGAGTTCCACCTAGGGGTTGGGGTCTAGAGAGATTGCTAGGGTAACTCAGAAGTGGGAGCATTGTGATGACATTCTCCAACATGTGTCTTAGGATTCCCTTAATTAGCCTTATGTTTCGCCTTTGGTATTCCATGTGTATCTTTATGTTATCATTTTTGTATCCCTTGGGTATTTTTTGTGTCATGCTCCGGTTATCTTTGTTTTTATCTTTTTTCTATTTGCTTGTGAGGTGTGGGGCCTTGTGTCTATCTCCTAGCTTGGAGGGGCGATCCTTAGGGTTTCACGTAGTTGGGTTGTAAATATTTTCCACTGAGGTTTGTTGATTGGTTCATGAGCATTCTGGTAGTCATAATCATCTTTTATTTTGTTTTTAATCTTATAATTGCTTGATTAAGTATGTATGTGTATATCCTTGTCAGACGATGTTTTGTTTAACATCTTTCCATCATGGTTGTTGAGGACTTCCTTTATGGTTGTGTATTGAGACATGTATGGTCAAATGTTCTAGTGTATGTTACTTGCTAAGTTTGGTGGATGTTCTATTTGATATACCTCAAGTTAAATAGAATTCTTGGTTGCATCACGAGAGTGTTTCTTGAATCTACATGGTCTCTTAGGAAACCATCTTTATTTCCATGTCATTCTCATAGTATATGCTATGTGTTTTCCTGTAATAGTGTCTTTCAACATGTTGAATGGTTATCATCGCTTTTGGTTGCATGTTCAATGTTTGTTGGGGAAACATGGAGCTAGTGACGCCAACCACCAAATTACCTCCATCCTCCTCCCCAGTAACACATATCCTCTCAAAGCTTTTAGCTGACACATCCCAAATAGCAGAATCTGGATTAGAATAACAAATCTCATTTTTCCAAAATAGTAAATGAATCCCTTCAAATTTTGATCTTCAACATTAACCCTACTTGAACAATTTGAAAACTGAAGTTGACCGGTCCTTAATGGTCAAGATTTGGTTTTGCATTCTCTGTATTCATAAGCTTAATGCAGTTGATCGTTAAGTTCTGTAAAATAAGTGTGTTATATTTCTTCGTCTCCTCATATTGATGTTGTAAGGGATGCTTTTTTTTTTTGGTTTTAGTGTTTGTGGCATTACTAATGATTATTTTTTATTCTCAAGGGTTTTTTCTTCTGGGTCAAGTTTATGGGTTTCCATGATTATATGTCTTCTTTATGAGATACTCATGAATCTTTAGGGCTTGATTTTTACTTTGGTTTAGGATGTTGTAAATTTAAAGAATGGTTTTTTAGAACATGTATATTATGTTTTCACGATCTGAATACCCCTACGCAGATGGGTACTAAATGGTATGGTGATTTTTATTATGACACATGTAGGGAAATATTTTTTATATGTCTTTATAATACTCTTGTTATGATGACATATATAGGCAACTGAAAGTGATGATGTAATTTCATTTCTTTATTTTAAGGAAACAATTTTTTTGATAAATAGGTTTACAATTACACCTTTTTTACTTCTACAGGTTCACAGGGGCCTGCTCAAATAGAGGAGACAAAGAATATTCATAGTTGCAACAACAAAATTTACTTGGCGTGTTTCAATGCATTGAAATACTACACTTTTGTGGCAGGTCCTACATGTGTACAATAGTTTTGTAACTTTATTCCATCCATACTAGATGCTACTATGTACAATACTTCCTTCTATAGTGCCACTTGTTTGTAGAACAACACTTAAATGCATTTCATTCCACTATGTAAAAACCTTCAATTATGCTTTCACATCAACGACCTATCAGCTTAGCCCTTACACCTTCTTTCGGTGCAAATGCTAGTTAATATCTAGATCTAGTATATACGTTATGTTGTGAAAAGATAACTACTCTATCTATAAGTAAAGAAATGATTAACTACCAAAAAATGTGAACTTCCCTTAAAAATAACTATATATATTTGATAGATACTCGTTGCCTGCAACATTTTAAGTCGCATGAATGGATGGACGACAGATGGGGGGTTCCCACTATGCCTTGCGCGGAAATTGACAAAATCTAATCATGAATGTGTGGACTAAAGTTTTTAATTTGTTTAAATCATAGTTTCTAGCTTTCAGATCTAAGTGTTAGCATAAGAAATAGGCTATCTCGTCTATATAGGTTGTCAAGTATCTAATCCTTTCACTAAGCTATCCCTTTGATTAATCACAAATTAATGCATAAGTAAGAAGATCAACATTTTGTTATTGTTTAGTTATTAATCTTCTTACCATAAGTGACAAAACTCTTTTTATTTTTACGAAAAGTGCAGGCATAAATTAAAGAGTTATTAATTTTGGATTCTTTTACAGAAAGATAGTTATTAATAGTCATTGGGGAACGGGCAGTAAATTAGACCTCAACTTTTACTTGGAAAATGGTGATGTAAATTTGTATACATTGTAGGTACTCCCTCCTCATGCCTGTTAAAGCAAATGCGAATTGCATCTCGACTGTGTGTCATCCTCATTCAAATCTTCTTCAAACCACAAAATTAATTTGCCAAGGTAAGTGAAAATATTGTTCAATCACCCATATTCATATGAGATTTCCAAGAATTTTGACTCGCAAAAAAATCAATTTAAAGAAATTAAAAAGTTAATTAGAAATTGGAGACAAGATTAAAAAAATATATATTCTAACCCAAAAAACTTCACAATAGGAAATTTTTTAAAAAAAGGCATTGAGTTTTTCACACACGATTAATTTAAGATTTTACTCAACATTACAGGCTAAATTTTTATAAAACATTAATTTATTAATAAACCATCAATATGACACATTAATTTATTAATAAACCGTCAATATTTGTTATAGCCAATATAATATTTTATTTAATAATATAAATATAGTATTTTATAATATAAATGTATAATAAATATGTGATATTTTATAATATAAATGTTTCTATTTTGTTTATTATATATTTAGAATATTTTTAAAATAAAATATATGAATTTTAGAAACTTGCTTTACTAATTTAAAATCCTTTTTTATTTTTTATTTTTTAATAAAGCATATAAACTTAGAAACTTTATACTTTTGTTCCTTTGTCTATTGTCTATCTTGTGTCTCTTTTCAAATAAAAGAGAAACATTATTTTGATAAAATAAATTTTGTAACCATAAGATGTTTTACAAACCATATAATTTATACTTTATCTTTTAAAATAAAAAAAGTAGGTATTATTTTTTTCATTTTAAATAATTTTTTAAATAGAATTTCATGTGAATAAATTAAATTTTAATTATTTTTCAACTAAAATGAAATTATAAAAATATATTTTAAATAGACTAAGAAATGTTTTTTTAATCAGTAAAAGGCCATGGCCCTGATAATTTTAATTATTGATCTGAACCCTTGTATAATACTAAGGGTTAACCCTTAGCTACTATTTATAGATTCTGATAATCTATATTCCTCATAGTGTTAAATTATCCTTCCTTGTACTGTTGTGCCTTTGTTAAATAGGACATGTACCTGCAATAATTCGCTTGTTAGGTGGAAGATACATAAATTCATAACAAAGAGCACCTTAATGGAATCTTACACAACATTTTATCTAACTACTAAGCCAGCTAATCTTACCAGGTGGAAGACATTATAGTTATAATCCAAAAAACTACTTCCTACTATTATTCTATTATGTCTTTCATAGTCACTCTTCTTCTTAAAAAACATGAATACCTTTATACATCTTTATAGAATTCAATTGTCCATATTTACTTACTTGTGAATGGTACAAAGCCCCTTCCCCTGAGTTTATGTTGAGTCTGATTTCTAATGACTATACTTCTTATTAGGTTTGTATCTATAATTACAGATCTATACATTAAAAAAATACATCTATGACTTTTTGTATATATATAATACAAAAGGACTACCAATTTGGTTAACAATTTTACCTATTTTGTATGCAGATTAGTTGGTTGTTACAAGTATAGGATAAATATAAATCAAACCATGTTTCTGTAATAGAAATTTTGTTGAGAGGGACCAAAAAAACCTTCTACTGCTAATCATTGATTTAATCGCAGCCATCTCACAGAGTCTATTCTAGAAGATATGAAACATTTAGTCATATAAAAAGGTTTAGTGCTAGGGATTCCTACCCTAAAGTCGTCCCATTATTGATATATGATGACTTCAAGATAAGAAATCTCCAGACTATACCTAAACTTCAAGATAAACATTTTGATCTTTTATCACAAAAATGACTAAATACATATACAAATGACCAAAGCCCCAACATCAAACATATAAACTATCTACAGTTATGCCAGAATTTGCAAAAAGAATCCTATATCAGTTTGACAGAAGCAGAGAATATAATAATTATCGCTATATTAGGAATATTATGTACTACAAAAAACCATATCAACCTGTTAGCTCAGTCAAAAAATGCCTCTAGCCTTGTTGTCAAGGGTAGAGACAAGGATAATCCTTCCACATTTTTCTGACAAGCTGAAAGTATAGATAATATTCATAACACTTTAGTTTAGCCTCCATCCTATCTGTTCTATTAATGTCTATTAACCTGGTATAAATCCTCTGTCAAGAGAGTCTTCAAAAAGTATCAAAACAGTTTACTAATCAAAGTATTACACCTTACCATCTTTACTTCATAGCTTTAAACTAAAAAGGCTCCTCTTTCATTTTCTTAAGAATCACAATTTCTTCCTCTGACTCTCCATCTTTCTCGACTTCAGAAACCCCTGCATACTTCTCGACGTGTTCCTTTTTTCTTGGACTCTTGCTTAGCCACTCTTTCTTGATAAAGATAGGTGGCAAAGCTTGCAGTTTTTCAAGGTTCATTTGATTAATCGAAGAGGGAACCAAAAAACCCTCAAAAATGAAATACTGGGTTAGCCGATTTGTGTTAGTAGATGGAATAGTTTGAGTCCATCTCAATAGGAAGTGGAGATTGCACTTGATTTCCTCCCAGTGATTCTCAAAGGTCTCATTATCCTTGCTTGATTTCCTCCCAGTGATTCTCAAAGGTCTCATTGTCCTTAAAGACTAAAAATGGCCTACAAGGAATGTTATTACTATGCTCAAGACTTCCTACCTCGACCTTCATTTAATCTTCAGGGTAGGGTATGTATTGCCAAAAATTGACACTGTAAATTGCCTCTTCTAACCCCCCTAGGGTTTTGTCAATGAAGATCTTCCTACAAAGCTCTACTATTTTGACCTTACTATTTCCAACCCTAAGGAGACATGAAATAAAAACTCCTACTATTTCCCCATTAGTTTGGAGAGTGAAGCTATAGTCAAAGTGTGAGTCACCCAGAACCAACTCCACTGCCATTCTGGCAATATTGTGTGATGGTTTCAAAATTCTATTCCATCTCTCTAGTTTGATGCACCTAGGAAATGCCATGTTTCACTTGCTCAAGGTATGGAAAGTTTGGACGTTAGTGTACATTTTTGTAAAGAATATGTGCATAAATAAATATCGAGCTAAACTATACTAAAATATTGAATACGTATTAGAGCTTCTTACCTTTATGTTGTCTCTTCCTAATTGTTCCAAATTTTCACCAAAAATGAATACATCGCTTACTTTAAATAGACAATTTAGAATTTGAAACGTTTAAATTAGGGTAATTTGCAATCCTTACTTATCGGCGACGCTATTGAAATAGGTTGTAAAGATTAACTATTAATGATTGATAATTCTGGCTCGAGTTTATGTATTAATCATGGCACACTTCATCTTTAAAGAATGAATATGATTGATAGTTTAAGTATATCTTTCTTAGATTTGTCTTCGTACAAAACTCAAGCCATGATTTTATTGCCTTTAATACTCCCTCTATTAATGAACTGATATGGGTGGATGTGTCCACTTCACTACAAAGAGTGATATTCTAGGGTTTCCTAAATGTAATATATTATGAGTATTATATTTGTGTTTATTTATACCTAAGTGGTATGTTATCTTTTAAACTAAATCCATTCTTAATATTATACTATGTTTTGAAAATTATTCCCTTCTCAAAGTATGCCCCTAAATTAGCCTGATCATTAAGGGATAAGTACAAATTTATACCTATATAACTGAATAGGTGTAAATGTCTATAATTATATGGTTTTACATTCCTCGTATAATTTTTAGAAAATCATAACCATTGTGGTACAATATTAGAATTATACAACATTCACTTAACTAACACTTGGCCTACTTTCCTGCTTATACATGCTAAAGTTCTATTACTTGTTGTGATTAATGATTTAAGAGTTTATACATCAAATAGGTTATGTATGTCTATTTTTACAAAGACCCCTTGATCCCAATATCTTATTGTCACATTTATTCATTTCTATTCCTACTTATAGTCAGCATATATACTTTAGTCTATTTGTAACGGTATTGCGAATATGAAATATTCTGAGGTACAAAGATACATTGATACAATGAAGTCATCCTCCATTTTCATAACCATTCCTATCCATACACCACTCACAATACAAAAAATATTATATTTATTTAAAATATATATATATATATATATATATATATATATATATATATATATATATATATTACTACCAATATTAATTAGGTTCTTTAAGAAGGTATGCAACAATATTTAATAAACAAATTTTGATTCTCATACATAAGTAAGAATTACATTTATGAGGTTTCCTCATCATACTTTTCATCACAAACCACAATTAATCTGGCCTCATCTTCAAGAACAAAGTTGTCAAACCAATTTGGTTCTTGCGTGTACCGAATATGCATGAAATACAATAAGAAATCTAAATTTCTTCTAATTGAGGGAGCTTCTTCAATATATCTCTCCTAGTCTTCGACAACCAAAATAGGAAAAGTTGGAATCTTTCTGTCATTCATCATGCGATGTCAGTAATGCCTTGGTTTGGGTATTGTCACATCTTCCCTGACACTAGCTATCACTTTATTTAGATCCTTTGAATACTTCCTTTTGAAGACCCTTTTGCACAATCTTCATATGGATTGTATATCAGGATCAACTTGTAATGTTGAAGCAATAAACATTTCAAGAATATCAGAGTTAACTCGATACCTGTTGTCACTTTCTATAAACTCACCCCCGAGGATTATATAGATTGCTCTTATTGTTATATCAAAGGTTAGCATCGTCATTTTCTTGATCCTTTTCATTGTTATTCTTCCCTCAAAGGCTACCTGTGGTTTTATACATCTTAGCTCAATTGGGGTAGCCATATTCTCCAACTTATGCCAATCGATTATTTAACTACTTTGTTGATATTGTAAGAGGCGTACAATATATTTATACATCCATTCTTCACCTTGTCTTTTGAGTTTCCAGGACATTGAACCATGATTTCATAATTTAACACACTTTTCTACTAACGCTTGTAATTTCTTTATTCATAGTTTGATTCATAATCCATGCCTTTTCTTAATCTTATGTATGTTATTTCCTAATTTTCAAACCTAGTCAAAGTTTACAATAACTATAATAATGAAAATGTGGTTAATTTATATCTGCTCATATTGCAACCTAAAACCGAATGTAATGTTTCACAGATGAAATCTACCCATATTGAATTCCCTAGAACTTTAAAAAGGTTAATAATATTAGTTTCTACTACCTTATCCTATTCCCATTTTAATTTTATCAGCCCCTAGATTAGCTAATTTATCCGCCTCTTGATTTCCCTCTCTACAAATATGATTAATGGTATAATGATTAATATATGTTAAAATACCCATAGCTTGTCTTACATATCCTTTAAGTTTCCGACTAGGTGTCTCCCCTTTTCTGATTGCATTAATAATTAATGTTGAATCCCCTTCAATTTCTAATTTCTTAATGCCTTTGCTTTATTCTGCCTCATTGTTAGTTCTTATACCTATTCGTTCAACTATACTGGATAGTAACTCCCCTTTACTATCATGGACACATGCTCCTATCCCTGCCACTCCAGGATTTCCTCTGGAAGCCCCATCAAAATTAATCTTATACCATCCATGGGTTGGAGGTTTCCATTTACATTTTAGTCTCAATTTCTCAACATCTTTTTTAGGTTTTATGACTATTGGTGGTATTTTTAATCCTGACCAGATATTTCTCATTCTGTCATCTCGAATAGAAAAATTCCTTGTTTGCTTACTCAAAAAATTCCTACTATTCACTACTTCTACAATAGCAACTTCTAATGTATTTAAAAATTGACTAGTCTGTATTTCCTCCTTAAAAATCCTACGATTCCTTTATTTCCATACTTCCCAAAGAATAATTGAGGGATCTAAAATCCATAAACTATTATAAAGATAATTATTTCTAGGTCTAGGCCACCCTTTCAAAAAGTCAACTAGTTTAACTAGGTAAGCAGAATGCCAATTCAGTCTTTTTGTTAGCCAACTCCAACATTTCATTGTAAATTTACAATTTAGAAGAAGGCGATCAATACTTTCTTCCTCTTTCTTACATATGTTTGAATAACTAATGGAAAGTTGGGACTGAGAGGGGAGGGGTGAATCAGTACCACTACATTTTTTTAACCATAATTACTGATTAAACTATATATTCTTGCTTGCTGATTACCAATTTCATAACTTTGAAATAAAAGTAATGTGATACTTATAAAACCATAACATCAAAATATTAAACAATTGAACTCATAACACCATGATTTAGGTAACACACAAATCCTTGGTTAGAGGATAAAAACTGCAGTGGGGATGACACCCACAACCTTCACTAACTGTAGTATAAAGGGTGCTCGGTTAGAGCTACAAAGCTTAGCTATTTATGATAGCTTACCCGGTTAAGAGTATATAAAAGACTGTTAGGTCTACTCGGTTAAAGGATTTTTACAAACTCTACACTTAAAGATGTACCCTGTTAAAGGATTTACAAATATAAGATCGGTTAAGATCTACCCCGTATTGGGATTTAATGCTCTTAATAGAATAGTATCAATAACTTAACAATGTCTGTAAAAATGCATCAAATGTAAATTTTGTTCAGACTTTATGTGCTCTAATATGTGTTACCTCAATTCCCAAATTGTAACACTGTTATGTTCTGCTCTGCTATAGCTGAATTTTTGTTTGGTACTCTTTACTCTGCTCTCTGCTCTCCAATAACTCCTTTAGCAACAATATCAACAATATCTCTCTGTCCTCCTTCTCTCTATATCCTCTTGTGTCTCTTACACATACAAAATTCATCCAAGATATAGATTGGTTTTGCCTCTTAATCTTATGTGTTAGGTACGTTGTAAATTTCTCTTGACCGTTAGATCTTCTTTCCAGCTCGGTGACCATGTCACTTTTACCTCGGTACTTGTTATTTTTTCTTGGAAATGACAAACTTTCTTTTTGTTGTTTAATCTCTGCCTTAGATCTAGAATTTGATTTATTTGAATCATTGATCATGTAACAAACTATTATAAATACTTATATATGCATAATTAATGCTCTGAAAATCATTAAATATGATCTTATCACACATTTTTGATTAACTGTGTAACTCAGTTAAATATCTCCACAATACTCAGTTAAGTGTTCTTCATCACTCAGTGTAATATCAACACAGTGTACTACATGCACTCAATGTAGTATGTCACTCAATAATTGTAGGCACTCGGTACTCTGTCAACTCTGTGCTTTACCGACTGGCTCGGTGTGCATTATCAACTTGTCTTATCCTTGTCTTTCTCCATTTACCAATTGATTCTCCTTGACTCTATGAATTTTTCTAAACTAATGAAAACAAAATATCTTATAGAGATAACAACATAACACACATCTGGATGGGCCATTATATCCCATCTTATAGAATGTATCTGCTATCAATATTCTTTCATGCAAGGCTAACCAAGTGAACATGCCAGCCTTAGGTAAGGACAATTTATTCCAACATAAATCTATGGGAAAATTAGTAGTTTCATAACCTTTCCTATTATACAACTATCTATACCCATCTTTAGAATTATATTCCCTTGTTTTTGCTAGAGATCGAATCACCTTATCCTTATCATTACTAGGGTTTATATGTATTTTTTTAAGAATGTTCATCAACTTATTAAATAAATCATCATAAATATAGTCTTTCTTACTAATATTACATTCCCATCCTAACACCGGATTATCAAAAGGAAATTTGATGTACTCTTTGACATATAACCCCATATCAATTTTTAATATGTCAATAGTTTCTTTATCACTAATTAATTTAGTAATGGGATGGTAACCTTCCGAAGAATCATCCCAGAATAAGGCTTCCTTACCATTTCCAATATTCCAAGTAATATTCTCCCTCATAATGTTTCTCATAAAATTCTAGACCCTAGAGCCTTTAGGAGGATTTTCATGTCTTAGTATACTTAGGGGATCATAACCATCTAAATATTTGTGTTTGATGATTTTTACCCATTTTAATTCTGAGAACCTTATAATTTTCTAGATTAATTTAGCCCCTAGGGAAATATTATGATCTTTAATATCTTTTATGTTTACTCCTCCATCTTCCTTTGCCTTACATATAGTATCTCAGGCTATTAATGCAATTCTCTTTTTGTCATTAGCTCCTTTCCAAAAGAGGGATCTAAACTTTTGAATAAGTTTTTGTCTTATACTAATAGGCAACTGAAGACATGACATCTGATAAATTAGTATTGCAGATATAACATATTTTATCATAGTTGATCTTGTGGCTGATGTTATCCATTTACCTTTCCATGAATCTACTTTCTTCTTTTTGAATAATACTATCCCAAAAGTTAGAGTCCTTCATCCCTTTGTCTAATGGTAAGCCTAAGTATTTATTGGGTAACCTACCCTTTTTAAAGTCTAAAATCCTTAGGATCTCATTTCTAGTACAGACCCGAGTGTTGAAGAAAAAAACTCTGATTTTTTTTGTTAATAATTTGGCCAGAAGCAATTGAATACACTTCTAAAACTAATTTTAAATTTTCTGCTTCTACTTTATTAGCATGTCCATATACCATAGAGTCATCAACAAATTGTTGGTGAGTAGTAGATTCAAGTTGATTGATTATTTTAATACCTTTAAGGTCACCTCTAATTCTAGCATTTGTTAAAGTTCTACCTAATGCTTCAGCCATCATAATGAAAAGGAATGGAGAAATGGGAACCCCCTGCCTAATTCCTTGTGAAATTTCAAATAAACCTCCAGGATTATCATTAACTAAGATAGATATTCTGGGCATTGAAATACATTCATATATAAGGTTAATCATTGTTTAGAAAAACCAAATGCTTCCAAACATTTGCATAAGAATCTCCAATCAACCATGTCATATGCTTTTTTATATCCAACTTTAACAACATACTCGAATCTATATTGTTTTGGACACTATGAATTGCTTCTTGAGCAATAATTACTCCATCTAGGATAGATCTACTGGGTACAAAACCAGTTTTCTCATCGGCAATAATGATAGGCAGAATAGTTTTCAATCTATTTGCAAGGGTTTTAGTGAAAAGTTTGTAAAGAGTATTACAAAGGGCAATAGGTCTAAAGTCCTCCATACTCCTAGTTTCATCTTTCTTTGGTATGAGAGTGAAAAAGGTATTATTTATTTCTTGAAGCAATCTACTAGAGTTTCTAAAACTTTCCAAAACCTTAGTCACCTCATCACCAGTAAAAGATCAACATTTCTGGTAGAAAAAAGTAGGGAACCCATCTGGTCCTAGGGCTTTATCACAATGAATTTGGTTAAGGGCTATCTCAACTTCATCCTTAGTGATCTTAGCCATCAATTGTTGGTTATGATCTTTATTAATAAGCTTAGGAATATTTAAGCATATATCTTCTTGGGCATACCTATTAGACCCTTCCTTGTTTTTTAATATTTTCAAAATAATGAACAACTTCATTATCTATTTGTTGTGGGCTTTCTAATTCTTCTCCTATTGAATTACTAATTCTGCTAATCATATTAATTTGCCTCCAATTTTTGGTGCTATTATGATTTTTTTTTTCTATTTCTGTCACCTTCCTCTAGCTAGGTTTCTCTTGATTTTTGCTTCCAAAAAACATCTTCTTTAGCTAAAATGTTTTCATATTTTTGCATCAACTCTTTTTCTTTTAGGAAGCACTTTAAGTGCATACCATTTTTAATAACTTCCTCATTATGATCTTTTAACTCTATTTCAGTATTCAATTTAGCCTCATGAATATTACCAAAAGAAACCTTGTTCCATTCTTTTAGTTTCATTTTTATGTATTTAAGATTACACATAAATATATATGTCCTAGATCCTTTAAAACTTGATTTAGTCCACCATTGTTTAATCATATCTAGGATGTTATCATTAAGAACCACATTTTTTCAAACCGAAATGGGTTTGACATTTTCAGATATCACCAAAGCCACTAGGAAGTGATCAGATACTGAATATGGGAGGATAAAAGATTCAATGTTGAAATCAAATGTTGTTAAGTTTCCTTTAAACATGAACCTATCTAACTTTTCTTCTATATTACTAAAACCTGCTCTCATGTTTGTCCAAGTAAAAAAACCATTTGTTGTTTTAATATCCATCCAATTATTCTTATTTACCCAATCTCTAAAATAAGTCATTTTTAAGGAGTCTCATCCAATCCAACCTCTTTTTTCATTCTGGTTAAAAATTACATTAAAATATCCTCCAATGATAATAGGTGAATTCTTGTATTATAAAAGAAAATTCCCCATCTCTTTTCATACTTTTAATTTTTCTGCTAAACTATTTGGACCATATATATTAATCACTATAAAGGAAATTTTACTTTGTATACTTGTGATTTTTCCTCCTATCCAAAATCTAGACCCAATTTTTCTTTCAAATAATATTTTCCTAGGATCCCAGAGGAAAGACACTCCAGCTGAGGCTCCTAAGGCTGCTTCCCTAAGAAGTTTCCAAATCCCCGATTTCCTCCCTAAAATGTTAATCTCTTCCTCTCCTAATTTAGTTTTTTGAAGAAGAATACACTCAACTTCAAACAAATTTAAGCATCTCTTTAAGATGCATTGTTTGTTAGGGGAATTTAAGCCCCTAACATTCCTTGATATGAGCTTCATGAGGATGAGGGAGGGCACTTCCCCTTCCCAACATATATTGTTGCTAATTTCGCTTGTCCTACCGCATTAGTCAAAATATTTCTTAATTCACTAAGAGATTTTCTTCCTCTCTTTCTTGGTATTTTAGCACAATCGGGCTGATCCTTTCCTTTTTCTGTTAAGGCTAATCCCATGATATCTCCTAAATCCACTTCTTTTGTATCCTCATTCTGTCTTACTACTATCTCCATTTGTTCCTTATCTTGAATACAACCTACCAAATTCTCTAAAATGGATTCATGAATATTTTTTTGATGAACATTCTTAGTGGGATACTCTAATCCTAAAAGCTCAAAAATTTCCTCATCAAGGGAATCACCATCATTATTAGGTTCCAAATAAATAATTTGGTTCGAAGTTCCTATCTCTATCTTATTATCTGCTTTAATATTACAAATCTGTAGGACATTACCTTCCTCGATACTTTTTAGGTCTGCATTTACCATTTCTTTCATAGATTCAACCTGGTTTAAAATCTTAAGAAGGGAGATTATATATGTTTCTACATCTATATCCTGTACCTCAGCAATTTGGTCAAAATGATCCAAACAACATGAAGGGTTTTTCTTACAATCTAACTCATTTTGTACTACATCTAAAACTATTTCCCCTTCTTCAATTTCT
Organism: Thuja plicata; assembly: GCA_018584345.1. Classification (NCBI taxonomy): domain Eukaryota; kingdom Viridiplantae; phylum Streptophyta; class Pinopsida; order Cupressales; family Cupressaceae; genus Thuja; species Thuja plicata. The sequence continues at coordinate 1,109,934 of MU226145.1, forward strand.
TCAATATTCATAACAGGTGGCGAATCCTCAACTTGTTTATTCCTCTCTAAACTACTACCAGGGCTAGGAACTTCTAAATTAACACCGTCTATCATTTGTTCATTTATATATAAAGTTTTCACTTCCTTTTGAAGAGTAATTGGGGAAATCAGAGATCCTATGAAATGATCTTTGAGAGAGTAACAACCCTGAGACCTTGAATCATCAAAATCACTACTAGCATTAAGATTTTGCTTGGTATAGGATGGTGGTTCGCAAAATTTCAAAATAATTTAATTCACCTTCTATTCTTAATTTACTAGTTCACAAATAATTTAGTGAATTCTCTATCCAAACTGCAAATTTAATGTCAGAGTTCTGTAAAAAATCTTTATCTAACTCAACCAGTTTACCAATATTGTTAGCAATCTCCTTAATAATTTACTATGAATAATTTCAAAAGGAAGATTTGGGAGCGATACCCAACATATAACTTCCAAATTTTCCACCTTGTTGGGGGTTAAAATTACTACACCAATCAATGAATAAAAAACCCGACTTCTTAAAATTTGGGCAAATACCATCCAAGAGAGAAATTTTTAACGATTTATCTGAGCAATCTAAGAAAAAAAAATATTATGCATTAGAGTTATACTTACATGTCCTGGGAATGTTAATTTAAACCATTCCGCAATGTTATCAAGAGAAAACCCATAACCTAGCCATTTGGCAAAGAGTCCATGCATTCTACAATAATTTCTTATGCCATCAGTGTAAGTATTTCCTAATTCAATTTCAATATCCTCTATGGATTCAGGTAGTTTTTCTAAGAAAGGTTCAGGTTTTGAGGTTATTCTAGGGTTTGGTTATACTTCGTATTTCTTCGCAGAAAGCAAATTCAGAGGTTCTGAGGAGCAGCAAAAACTATGCGAATATCTTAAGGAGGTTTTCTTATGCGGGGGTAGATAGGGTTTGAGGGGAGAAGCTATTTGTAAACCTAGAGGTTTTTTAATGAGATTTTTCATAGAAGAATTTCTAGGAAGGATTTGCCCGGAATAATTAGGTCTAATTGAAGGATTATGCAAAGCCAAAACCTTAGAAATCGATTTAGCTGGACTATCTTTAGAGGTGTACAGAGCTTCAAAGGGGTTACACAGATTTAAACTAATAGAAGGGTTTTGTGGATAAGATTTTCTAAAATGATGGTTATACCTACATTTAATCCTTGTCTTCCTTGGTTTAACAATTTGACATCTGCCATTACTACCATTTGAAACCTTATTTTCTTAAAAAAACCTATGAATTGATGCATGTTTTATATATCCAAAGAAGAGCATTTGTTTATGTAATAATGCAACATTATCAATATCCTGATTCATCTTACCATAAACTGGAAATGACAATATGACACGATTCAGATAAAAAGAAAACCTTCCATCACCGTGACTGGGTCATAACACACTAGACCGTTTTCCACAAAAATCGTCGTATGGAGCATAGCTATCCAAAATTCGTTCTTTAGAAATGAAATCCACTCCAGACCTATTAGGGTAGGAAAATTGCTTTTCATTGTTAGTCAATTTAATCTACCTTTTTTTTAATCGCAAGTAGAGTCTGCTCTGCCATTTTTTTGCCTTCAACTTACTACTTATTAACTAAAAAATGTTTTTTATTTTATATTCAATTTATCATATATAAATAAAATGATCATTTAGAAAAATCTATTATGAAAAATTGAACATAGGAAATACAAAAATCTCCTTCATACTACAATAATAATTTTTTAATAATTAATAACTAATGTTTCAAGCTATATAATACCAGATTTTTTTTAATAATTTTATGATTCCAAAGCAAAAGTTTACATAAATAATTCAAACAAATAAAATCTTCTAGTTCTGAAATTTCACTCACAACAGAGACAATCTATTTTTGTATTTATAGACCACATAAAAAAATTAACAGATAGAAGGAATACACAATGCTTTTTTTTTTTATCTCAATTTAAAAAAGAAATCTTGTATGCCACTAAAGTATCGTTCTAGACACAAAAATAAAAGAATCTCCAAGAATACAAATACACCATTCCAAGAATGTAACATGCTTCCTAGTTGTTGCTTCGTTAAATAGTTTCAAAAACTGATGAGACTCCTCAGAGATCTAATTGAAGCATGAACAATGACATGTGGATCCATTGCAATTGAAAAAAATCTTCGACACCTGTAACAAAAGAAAACCATTAAAAATTCTATTAAACATTTTCTAAAACTCCAGAAATGAGTATGAAACAATATGAGACCCCATACACGTGAATCAAGACCCAAAGAATTAACTTGTGATTATCGGGAAAATACCATTCTATAAATATTCTATAAATTCAATTTTAATTCCTGTAGGAAACCCTTGTGGACACTCTAGAGTATGGACCGATTGGGTAATGGAGATTTGGTGAGGGTCTGAGTGACATTGTGTGTAATAACTATTTATTATTTCAACCACAAAACAAAGAGTCCTTAAACTTGAGTCACCAGGAGATTGCCTCATGCTAATTGAGACAATGAATTGTACCAGTCTATCCAGCCATGCTTGCCTATCACCTACAAAAAAAAAATATAGACATCTCCAAAAAAACCTTTAAAAAATAAAGACATCATGTTGACAAAAATACATAATACAATTTCTTCTAAAACGAACCCTACAAACATACCTGTCACCATTAACACTTCATATAAGCCAAGAGATTGAAATTGCAAGATGTAGAAACATTAAATAAAATGTGGCATTTGGCTTATACAAAACTCGATCATAGAGAACGCGATGTCTATATAACACAATCAAAATGTCCAACAAAAAAAAAAAAAAAAGAAAACCCAAAACAAAACTTTCCCACAATTGCATTTAGGAAAAAACAACGAAGGTTCCCAAATTATTTTAGAAATATATGTTTTGCTGAAAATATCTACATGACGGAAAAAAATACAGGCAAGGGGCATAAAATGAATCACCAAATTTTGAAAGTTGAAAGTCAATCATAAATCAACTGTTTTAGGATGGTCAAATAATCCCCCTGTTTGGTTAGAAGGCAAAGGTTGGCAATGGGTCGGGCCCAACAAAATTTTTAGGTATCTTGGCATACCCTTCTCTATGGAGCCTAACTTTGGTAATATGTGGGACTGGGTCTATGAAAAAATTAATAAAAAAATACATCAAATGGCAGACTCGGTCACTATCCATTGCTGGTAGAGTTCAAATTGTTCAAAAAGTTCTTTCTGCTCATCACATATATTATGCCTCAACATGGATGTTTTCTAATTCCCAAGCTAATATGTTAGAGAGGATCCTTAGGTATTTCCTATGGTCTGATGGAATAGGAAATAGAAAAAGACATTGTGTGAAATGAGAATGGTGTTGTTAGGAAAGAAGGCATGGAGGGTTGGGGTTGAAGGACATTAAAGTTTTATGGAGTTGCTCCGGCAGCCAAATGGATTATTAAAGCCCTCTAGGGCAATGAACCTTGGAAAGTTCTCATTAGGAGTAATATTGAGAGCTCTATTATTAGAAAAGGGAAACATTGGAAGAATGTTCCAATCTGTGATATAATTATGGGTGAGTAGAGTATGAAATTTTCTGGGTCAAAATTTTTCCAATCCTTTTGGAAATCTTGGACTCAGGTGAGACAGTTCATTTTAGAGAGGGGAGCTATGAGGGGTCCTCCTTTTTTTGCTGTTGGGGACAATATCTATTTGGTGGGGGTTGTGTTATAAAGGTAAACCATTCACTCTTACTCAAAGTTGCTCTGCTAAACTTTGGAATTTGAAAGGAATCTTTGTTATACAAGACATCTTGGTGGATGGGTACCTAGGGTTGTGGGAGTTCATTAGCTCCAAATTCAATATCTCTGCTTCTCAGAAGAAAACTTATACGCTCATCAAAAATGGAGTTTTAATGGAACAATTAAAGGAGACATAATTGATTCTACAACATTCCTTAATAAGTGTAAATGGATGGATGGAAACCTATTATCTGCTAACACTACTAAACAACTGTATCACACTTTAAAGAAGGAATCCTCTATTATCACACGTGTGTCTCAATGTTGGGGGAATGTTAATCCCTTTTCTAATTGGCAATTTTTCTTTGAGTACTTTTGGAAGGGCAAAACTGAAGCTAAGAAATTATGTTTTAGATGGCTGATACTGATTAAAAAGATTGTCGTGGGTCATGTTATGCCATCCATAGGTATATCTCCTATTATTTGCAGTCTGTGTAACTCTGTTGAAACTTTTGAACATCTCTTCTTTGAAAGTTTTTATGCACGCAAGGTTTGGTCTATTTTCCTTGGTTCCCCTTGTCTTTGGAACTGTAAACCTAACATTTCTTGGAGTGAAATTCTTGCTGGTTATGTTGAAATGTTTGATTCTAAACTTGATAGTTTGTGGTTTACACTGACAAATGAGATTCTTTGGACTCTTTGGAAGGACAGGAACAAAGAGGTTTTTTAGATGGAGAAAAGGAAACCTACTGAGTTTAATCTTAAACTCGCCCATTTTCTTATTATGACGTAGGTGTCTATGGTTCTCAACATCACCAAGAGTAAGTTCATGATGCTGATTCAGGAGGGCAGTCTGATGATACACAAGGATGAGGTACAATCTGCCCAATATGTTGCTGACTACCAAAATTTCCTTGCTCCTCCTGAAGTGGAAGATTTAAATAATCTTCTGAACAAATGCCATCTAGTTCCTAGGGAACAAGTGGATGATGCTACCACTCGTAATGAACAGGGGGTAAACACGAGAAGGGAACTAGAAGCAGCATGAGATCAAGATTATACTCAGAATAAAATTTCATGGGTCCCAAGGGACAATGCAAACCAAAATGATGGTTGGGAATATGCATCAGTGATGCATGCATATGTTTCTTTTTTGTAACTTGAGCTCATAATGATCTTATAATCAAACCTCTATACCATGAATAGTGTAGGCTATATTAACTTCTGATATCACTCCCCCAATTTTGTAACTGTATATGTTATGGGGGTTGTGAGGAGTTATTTTGTAGATTCTGGACTCACTTTTTAATTGAATATGATTAAACTATCTTAATAAAAAAAAACTAAAAGTCAACCTAATTTCTCTCCAATAAACACAAATATTACATACTAATTTGGGAATGATCTTTATATTATATTCAAACAGTTTTATTTACATTCTATTATTTTTCATTTGAGGAGGAACCTTATATATTATATAAGAAAAGAATCTAGAGAATGGGAGCTAGTTACAATTCAAGATTTATATAAATCAGATTGCTGGAATATTTGTGTACACAAAATTGGTAAGTAAATTATTTATCTCTTATGACAGATCATAGCAGCATTTGTTAGAGTAATAGTCTATCGGGTTACTAATTTAAATCTTTATGATCTAATTAGTAACTTCCCTATTCACTCTAGTTTGCTTTAGCTAACCTTAGGCAGTTTCTATTTCTTGTTGTTTCCCTTTTAGGGTTTCGGTATTCCTTTATAAGGAATCACCTCGTTGTATTTCACAAGGAGTTTGTAATCAGTATTGTTGATAATATAGAAATTATTCATTTCAACATGATGTCTCCTCTGGCCTTTTGGCCGCCATAGCCATTCTTCTGTCTTCTCTCTTCTGTCTGCTTCTTCTTCTTTGTAACTGTCTTGCATGCAGGTTTCTTGGGAAGATTTGACGTTTGTCAAATCCTACATGGTATCAGAGCTGATCTGCTGCTGGCTGTTCAAGTTTCATTGAAGCTTTCAGACTCTGAGGGTTTCAGAGAGTTTTTCCAGTGTTTTTTGTTGTTTTTTAGGGGCAAGCTTTGGTTATGGTCACTTTGAGCTCAAACGGACATTGCCGTTGAGCTCAGAGGACCCCAAAACCCCAGAAACGACATAAAATTCGTCCATTTTGGACTACTGGGCTCAGAGGCAAAAAAATTTTGGTTTTTGTGCCGTACGACACAAAAACCGAGGCGAAAAATTAAAAAAATCATTGAAAAAACCAATTTTTAATGGTTTTTTAATGTTTTAACAGCGCGGCGCTTTAGTTTTTAAAGGCGCCGCCCAGCGGCCACCTGCCACCCCACCGGCCCTCTTCCGCAGCGGCCCGCTCGATTTGTTCTGCGGCCCCCGCCGCCCCCTCCTCCGCGGCCCGCTCCGCCTTGGGCGCCCCCGCCACCAGCCTGGCGTTACATTACACAGGCGCCGCTCCGCTGTTTGCTCCGCCCCGCACGGAACGCGCCACCCCGCCACCGGCGGTCTCCGCTCCGCCTGGTGGCGCGCGGTTTTGGTAGCCCCGGGGGCTTATTTTCACTTGCGGGCGGTCATATGGCGCCTAGGGGCCCAAATTTTTAGCCCCTGGGGCTCTTTTGGAGCTTTTTTGGGGGTACCTGTCTGTTTTCGCTCTACAGGGAGCATACGGGGGTATTTTTCTGACTTCCATATACCGTCGGAAAGCTCTTTCTGAGCACTTTCCGATGGTGGAGGTTAGGG